>JAVTVY010030409.1:0-12378 GCA_036873755.1 Hanleya hanleyi | reverse complement strand
CGACAGATTTAAGATCGCATACAGAAACAAGATTATTTTAAGATGAGGTCAAATAACAATAGGAATTGTTTACATTCTGCGTCAGAGAAGAATTGTTACTTTGATGAGCTTTTAACAATTATCTACTTTTTATGGTTGTGTTTGAAATATATGGTTCAAAGCGTTAGTTGATGATGTAAACTGATGAGTCCGGAGCTCCAATAATGGTAAAAATATATATAAAAAGTCACAAGCGACAATACCGGGTTCCAAGTACTTAGCAAGTTTGGATACCATCTCGGTTACTTGGGCAGGCATATCACGTTGGGCACATCGGTTCTCGTTAGATCACCGCAGTTAACACCCCCTACATCCGACCGTCGCCAGCCGGTGAAACGGTGGTCAGCCGGTGGGGCTATTTTCGCAACACAGATGAGGTGGTGTTAGAAATTTGGATTTCTTTTACATTTCTTCGGAGATCATGGGTAATATTAATGGATATTCATTTATGGGAAGTAACAGTCGTCAATTCAGTCGTTCGGTTACGTAGCAGAACACCTTGTACTTTAAGATATCGTACGAACACGGGGACCGATGCCGTTTTCGAGCGAAGTTTCGTTTTCAAGTTGTTCTTATCACTAATAACTGACACTAATCGGTGTATATTATCATGCGTAATTATTCCCCATTCAATGTTCTTTGTATGTCATCCAAACTGCAATGGATTTAATTAGCGGAAGCATTGATATTAATTAAAAATTACACCATGTGCGTCTAAACAGGCTACGGTGAACAGCACGAGCATGCTACGGTAACCAGCAAAGACTCGAGCTAGTGTGCTACGGTGATCAGCAAAAAAAATATTTCTGGAAAAGTAGCGAAAAAGTTTCAACGATGATTCTGAGGACTTGTACCCACCAAAAGACATTTTTATTTTGAAATTTCAAGGAAATCTATCCAGAACCAAAGAAAATCTCCGATACGTCGCATGTTATTTTCAAAGCGCAATGATTTTGGGCTTGCATTGTTGTAACATTGGGGCTGGCCTCTATGAAGTCATACTTTAACATGCAAAATTGTGACGGCATTTGTTTTGGTGAATTTGACCAAACTTTTGGTTGGATTTTCATAAAATTTCAGGATATAAATGCACAAATAATGTTCAGATCTACGATTTGCAAAATTGCACTGCTCTGAGAAAAATCTGCTTCTATATATTGCCGAAAATTCCGTTCCCTCGTAATGTCAGACGGATAGTACGTTGTTCTGACAAGTTGGACACAAGGAAAAATTCCTTCGGTTCATGTCCATTCCTCGTAGGGCTAGTCATCATTCTACCATTATACGGTATATTTTGGACAGGGAAATTTTCCAAAATGAATTGTCTTTTTCTTGCACGTTTTTAGTGTTTGTAGTTACATGGATATCATAAGAACACCATACGACCATCGGGAGATTTAACAATTGTGTTTAATATGAATTACATAACTCTTCGTCAGCATATTTGTGTCAACTACATTACGGACAGTTAGAAGACGAGCTGGTAAAGCCAGCAGTGATAAGGTTAAGATTAACGATACCAGGTTGTATTGTCTGCAGCAAATATGAAGAAAGACGAGTGTTCTCACGGTTATGGTACAAAACGGTTATATCAGCTCACATTGTATGTAAATCTAATGTCTGATCTACACCAAAGCGACAATAAATCAAGCTAATGGATTTACCGGTATTTGACAAACAAGTTGTTTGACTGTATTGCAGACTGCTGAAGATTAAACTAATCATCCTAGAGTTCCGGTTCTTATTGAAAAGTTAAGTTTGTGAATTCGAAAAACTTAGTAACATAGCTGACAAAAAGTTAACGGTGTTGACAAAAAGTAACGTAGTTGACGACAATTGTGTCATCTCCGTTACCAAAATGTCAAACTCTGTTACCAAAATCTCAAGAAGACCTACGTTACCAAATAGTATACGTACCGGTATAGTTGACAGAAACGTAGTTAACAAATTTGTTATTGGAGGGCAATATTGTCTCGTTGTATGCAGGTTAGTTGCCATGTCGAGATCAACAGAGTTGAATCCTATCAGGTTCCTTCAATCAACCAAGGAATATATACTCCACTGATTTATGGGTGTGACATCGTAACGGTGCATGCTGTGAAGGTACGGCTCTTTGGAAACATTACTCGACATTTTCCTAATTTAAAATTCCGCTTACCTTACTTCATTTCACAAGTCAATGTTCGTTCCTAATTTGCTCACAAATACCCAAAATTAACAGATTATAATTCATAGGTAGACAGCATGACTATTCTAAGGACAGACAAATAAGCCATAATAACGTCTATAAAATTACCATAAAGTTACTAAAATGGATCGTTTAATCATTATATGTAAATGTACAAAGAAATAACGCATCAAGCAAATATCATGTAAAGTTTTCCCGGCACATGCAATTAACTGTACCACGACAGAAAAATATATACCACAATGGTAGAATTACCCAGTCAGTAGTATATAAAGTGGAAATTAGATCTCATTTAGGGGCGATATCTCTGCTTGAACAATTCCTGTTTATCTCCCCTGATTCGCACATTTCTTCCCCTAAATAACACCCAATTTCCCCTTTTACTACTTATCAAATTGACGTCACTGTGACGTCGCATCCGGTCACGTGACATCCGGGTCACAGGCCACATCCGGGTCAAAAGGTCAAAGGTCACTTCCGGTCACGTGACGGCCCAGCGCGGGAGGGGTCGTAGCTGCCTTTACATCAATTTACGATCCCTATGTCTACATCCCCTTTCCAAGGTCAATGCGACCCCAGATAAGCTTTCAAAGAGAGGCGTCTCCGTGCCCTTTCGGAACTTGGGGCATTTCCGTGAACCGGTTAACTACGGTATACATGTACAAAAGAACCAAAATCACACTGTTGTAGGAAAATTTGAAAAATGGCAAGTGGGGAACCCTTTGGACAAGAGCAGTCTGAGATCAGCACAATTAACTTCTGATTTGACAAGAGCAGACGATAATGCGGCCAATACACGGACATTGCTGTGTGGCTCGACTTTTATGTGTTTTTATACGATCCAACATTGTATCGTTCTGTTCAGTTTGTCAAATTGATCATATGGCTCCGGGTTCCAGTTGCATGTATATTATTAATTGCTTTTTCGTTCACATCCAGGTACAATCGAATGAAAGAAACAATTTATCAAAATGAAAGTGTCTAAAAAATATAACATACTCGAATGGAAATTTAATATTGCGTGACAAAGACCCATTTATGTTTACAATGTAAATTGGCTTGCAGCTGATGTTCATATATTTTTATGGAAATTTCAAGTTTTGTTGAGACATTGGAAAAAATACATGTGCATACATTGTTCATGTATTCTGACTTGTCAACATCGTATTAACTGACAAAGTGACCTACATCATATAAAAGTGGCGTGATGTGAAACATACAATTCAAATTCATTTTTCGATTTCCATATGGATCGGGTCCTTTTGAGTCACGAGATCGACATACTGCTGACGTAAAGCTCGTCGTAATCTGGGTACCAATGTGTTATGGGCTAAAATTGCGGCTTCCTCTTTCGAATACCCTTTGTGGTGAAACTTTTTTTTTGTGGCCTCCAACGTCTAGCCCATCTCGGCGTCCATACTTTCTTTGAACAAATCCTTCCATAGCCTCGAGTTCACGTTGTGTTCATTCCCTTGTACGGGTTTGGGTTGGTCCTTCACAGTTGGCTTCATCGGGACTGATGGTATGAAGGGGACCCGCTGCATGAGGGTGGGTTGCTGCCGCTGGACGGATGCTGCCAGGTGTGGACTCGGTGGATGATGTAGGGGTATATGACATTGTGGTGACCCCTCGCCGGGTAACAGGTGGGTCAAACAGTTTGCCGTACGGACGACTTGTCGCGCCTTGAAATGCCTGCATGAAATGGTCGATGTTCTGAGGATAAATTCGACTACCAAAGACACGGATTTGTGCTCTGTCGATGGAATTGGAGAACAACAAGTATTGGCAGTTCAAGGCTATATCTCTGGACGCCTTCTCTTGAGGAAAGAGATTCTGGGTCAAATAGATGACGGACAGATTCCGATGATGGGATCCTTTGGTGAATAGATGTTCGAATTGTCCTTGGCCGCACTCATCAGGTCAGCGAGTACGATTATATTGACCTGAGCGGAATCGAAGAAATACACTTGATCGATATCGTGAGGACTCCCTGGGACGAAGCTCACATTCTGTAATCTTGTAGTTTCGTAGGCGGACTGCCACTGGCTGTAGCACCAAACAACGCGTGTCGGAGCTGGGGTTGCCAAACCTTCCTCTAAGAACTTCATCACCCAGGATGTCTTTCCACATCCCGTAGGGCCGCTCACCGTCATGGTATAGGGATGCTCTAACTCTCGTGTGTGACTTAGGTGTTGATCGTTCTTCGCGTTGAATTTGCGCGTTATCTGAACTCCGTTCCGTGAGACGGCTTCGCTCTATATGATTATTATGTATGAAAAGCAAATGTCTATGTAGATTAAATGGCGTGGAAAATGACTTCGAACACAAGTGACATGCGTAAACCATGGCTCCACGGGCACCCGGCGTATAATGAAGGTTTCACAGATGTATGTCGTGTTTATATGAAAGAGCTCGGACCTCGGGGATGGGACAGTTGGGGGCTAGGAGCTCGGAGCTCGGGTATGGGGCAGTTGGGTGTTTGAAGTTCGGAGCTCGGGGATGGGGCAGTCGGGAGCTTGGAGCTCGGGAGGAGCGCAGCCGTTCGGAGCGCGGGGATGGGACAGTTGAGAGCTCGGAGCTCGGGAATGGACAGTTGAGCGCTCGGAGCTCGTGTCGCTCGAAATGAAGGACGAACCCACATTAACTGGTTGAAGGAAATGCCCCAAGCGCCAAAAGGGCACGGAGACGCCTCTTGATGCTTTGAAAGGGCGGATAAAGGCTTATTGACCATTATATTACCGGAGATGGCCGGACATCCCATTCTGACCAAGAATGGTCCCTCAGTCTCTCAAACACACCCCTACGCACCCCTGAAATTGCCGCTTTCGTTATCACTCGTATTGATGACGTCACCGATGACGTCACAGATGACATGGAAATCCCTCAAGTCGTGGTCTACACCACGAGAGCTTCAACATGACACCATACACTCCATCTTTGGATGAGATATTGACCTCAATCTCTCAAATATACCCCTGCGCACCTCACGAATGACCACTTTACTTACTACACCCCAACTGCGCATGCGCAGATTGGCGCGACTTCCAACAAAAACCATACCATTCGTCGTCTACATGCAGAGAACTACAAGATGACACCCGAGACGGTCCATTCTGCATGAGCAGAATGATGAAACCGGACTAGAAACCAGTCCAATCCGACGCTACCTCAAGAAAACTTCAAAATAAGGCCTCATACGGTCCATTTGGATCACGGATGGTCCATCTCTACCCCAAACATCTTCAATTCACACCCCAAAATGCCCACTTTGGCTACTACTCCTACTGATGACGTCACCAATGACGCAACAGATGACGTGAACATCCCTCAATTCCTGGTCTACACCACGAGGGCTTCACGCTGACACCTCACACGACGCATTCGGACCAAGAATGGTCCCTCAATCGCTCAAACACACCCACAGGCACCTCCGGAATACCCCTTTACTTACCACACCCCAACTGCGCATGCGCAGATTGGCGCGATTTCCAATAAAAACACGCCAATCTGACTCTACCCCAAGAAAGCTTCACTAGGATACCCCAACCGGGCCATTTGGACCGAACATGGTCCATCTCTACTCCAAATACCTTCCTTCACACCCCCAAAATGCCCACTTTGACTACTACTCATACTGATGACGTCACCAATGACGTCACAGATGACGTGGTCATCCCTCAAGTCGTGGTCTATACCACGAAAGCTTCACTTTGAAGCATTCTGACCAAGAATGGTCCTTCAATCGCTCAAACACACCCCCACGTACCCCCAATACTACTCGTACTGATGACGTCACCATGACGTCACAGATGACATGGACATCCCTCAAGTCGTGGTCTACACCACGAGAGCTTCAAGATGACACCCCACACGGTCCATCAATCACTCAGCAGACTCCCACGAACCCCCAAAATGCCTGCTTTCTATACTACGGCCAGACTGCGCATGCGCAGAATGATGAAAACGGACGACACACTATTCCAGGCTGATGGTTCCCCACGAGGGCTTCATAATACCTCCCACGACCCATTCGGACCACGAATGGTCCACCTCGACCCCAAAATGTCCCTTCCAATGCCCTTTTCCCACAATTCCCTGTCTGCGCATGCACAGAATGACGTCAGTTCCACCCCACACCCATCCAGTTGGACGCTCCCCCACGAGTGCTTCACGCTGACACCTCACACGATCCAATCGGACCACTATGGGTCCACCTACACCCCAAAACGTCCACCCCAGCGCTTTTGCCCAGTGCGCATGCGCACAGTAACTTTTCAAAAAAATTCAACGCATGACCTCGTACTGATGATGTCACCAATGACGTCACAGATGACATGAACATCCTTCAAGTCGTGGTCTACACCACGAGAGCTTCAAGATGACACCCCACACGGTCCATTTGGACCACGGATGGTCCCTCAATCACTCAACAGACCCCCACGAACCCCCAAAATGCCTGCTTTCTATAATACGGCCAGACTGCGCATGCGTAGAATGATGAAAACGGACGACACACTAGTCCAGTCGGATGGTCCCCCACGAGAGCTTCACACTGATGCCTCCCACGACCCATTCGGACCACGGATGGTCCACTTCGACCCCAAAACGTCCCTTCCAATGCCCTTTTCCCAAAATTCCGTCTGCGCATGCGCATAATGACGTCAGTTCCACCCCACACCCATCCAGTTGGACGCTCCACCTTGAGTGCTTCACGATGACACCTCACAAGACCCAATCGGACCAATATGGGTTCATCTAGACTCCAAAACGTCCAGCCCAGCGCTTCTTGCCCAGTGCGCATGCGCACAGTAACTTTTCAAAAACAATTCAACGCATGACCTCGAGACCCCTCCCGTCGTGTTCTACAGCTCGCGACAGAAAAAACAAGGGGCCACACCCTATAACGCAAATGTCCATGAGTGGGTTTCCCATTGGGACTAACATTGTCCACTGCGCCAGAAAGGACCTAACATGTCTTATCCTGCACTGGGTCGTCACGTGACAGGAATTGACCTTTGAACTTTTGACCCGGATGTGACCTGTGACCCGAATGTCATGTGACCGGATGTGACGTCATAGTGACGGCAATTTGATAAGTAGTAAAAGGGAAAATTGGGTCTTATTTAGGGACAGAAATGTGCGAATCAGGGGAGATAACCAGGAATTGTGCCAACAGAGTTATCGTCCCTAAACGGACCTCCAGCGGTCCTTTCTATACTACTCCAGTCATGAGAGGGTTTTTGGAGGGACAAAGCGAGAATCATGTATCCCAGGGGAAGCTCGTATAAATATTGCGGTTCAAACCCTGCTAAATCTGCTAAATCCAATTCAAGTTAGTATTCCGGTTTTGGTAGCCAAGTTTACATGGCTTCGTTCGTTCCTACTAGGAACGAATGAAGCCATGTAAACTTGGCGACGGTTTTGGCCGCCCGTACAACACAATCTTCAATAAAAGCTTATATATTTTGAAGACTACTACTTGTAAACACATGCTGACCACCGTCTCATATATTTGCTGTCCACCGTCTCAGTATAACTTTCCTTTATACTGTTCACCGTAGCCTGAACAGACGCGCATGGTGTGGCTTGTTAATTAATATAGATGCTTACGCTAATTAAATCTATTGAAGATTGGGTGAAATACAAACAGCATTGAATGGGTAATAATTACACATGATAATATGTACCGATTAGTGTCAGTTATTAGTGATAAAAACACCTTGAAAACGAAATTTCGCTCGAAAACAGGATATCGCTCCCCGTGTTCGTACGATATCTTTAAGTATAAGATGTTTTGCTACGTAACCAAACAATTGAAATGACGACTGTTATTTCTCATGAATGAATATCCATTAATATTGCCCATGACCTCCGAAGAAATGTGAAAGAAATCCAAATTTCTAACACCACCTAACCTATGTTGCGAAAAGAGCCCCACCGGCTGACCACCGTTTCACCGGCTGGCGACGGTCGGATGTAGGGGGTGGTTAATCACCGTTCACTCCGGTCAATACTTTGGCCATTGACCGGGTGCTGTACTGGCTGGACTGGTCAGTGTCCAAGATAATACTGTAACAGGGGTGGGCGATCTCGTGTTGTTGCACATGTCGAAAAAAAGAGGTTTCCCGGAGGTCAGTCATCAGTTCGGCTTTTAACATGTCACGTCGTCCCTAACTCGCTGTGGCTGTTGCTTAACAGGTGTACTTAAAGGGCCTATTCTTATCTCGTCAAAAGAGCTAGAAGAACAACTGCTTTTGCCAAACTCGGGGACTTGGTGTACATACAGCTTATACAATTTACGTATTTCAGTCCAGCGCCCATCCTACACTGAAAAAAATAATTATGGAATATTTAGCACTAGCGGAATATTCAAAAATATAGCAAAGAATATTCTACGGAATAAAGAATATAGGTACGGCGCGGCGAAAAAAATTGTAAACCGGTACCTCGTAATTACGCGTTAGCTATCTCGTAATTACGCGTTACCTATCTCGTAATTACGCGTTAGTATCTCGTAATTACGTGTTAGCTATCTCGTAATTACGCGTTAGTATCTCGCAAATACGCGTTAGTTATCTCATAATCACGCTATAGTGAGTAGTATATAGAGTATAAATGTCTTAGTATGGCAGGGCATGGTGGGTGGTAACGTCACTTTCGGTCCAAAATGGAGGCCGATGTCATAGATCACCCTCGGCGACAACGGTGCGTCCGGCGATGACGTTATGTCCTGTCCGAGAAGTGGTATAGAAAGTGGTGGCACGGTGCACGCCCTAAGTTGGACACGTGGTCCACGGTTCAGTAGGTCAAAGGTCAATTCATAATAGCGGCACAAGGTCAAAGGTCTAGCCAATGAGTATTGAAGAAAGAGCAAATGAGGTCGAATAAAGGGCAGAACAGGAGCTGCCTGAATGACGGACAACCAGTGGGGTTAGTAGCAGGGAGCCTGGCATTCTGCTTCAACCCGATTCAGTTATATCTATATATTTTGGAAAGAGCATAATTATACAATAATGTTGAGGCACAGGAAAATTGCGCATTTGAAACTTTGAACGCGAGCGATCCCTTTTGAACTGTTCCAACATTTCCAGAAATACACTTAAAAAGTAGCAAAATTAGAAAAATCCATAGCAGCGATTTGAATTATACTTTTTTGTTTTGTATTGCCCCCACCGGCGCCAACATTAAACGAAGAAAACATTAGAGGTACATCTACCTGTTTTCTGTCAGATTTTCTCGGCGTAAATACACCACGATTTTGAAGCACGTAAAAGGGACATAACTCAGGCTATACGAAATTCATTTCCTTGTTCAGGGAACATACATCGGGACTGGAATTCACGATTCGCATATGCTCTTTTGAAGGGAGAGTAGTAACGTCGCTTTCAACCTTGTTTCAATCTTATCACGACGGTGCCTACATGTGCCAGAACACGAGAGTGCTCACAGTTCCTATTACCCTGGACACTGATCAGCCCAGCCAGTACAGCAGCCGGTCTTTTGAAGGACCGGAAAATTCCAACAGAATAGTACTGTACCATACACAAAGGGGAGCTAAAACGGGCGGTCTGCCCTATTATGAAAACATAGTGGGGCCACTTCCTACGAAACTGAGGTCTAAACAAAATTGTATGTTTCCAGTAAGCCGACCTACCTGGAAAAAATGAGACTACCTAAACAATTTTATTTTATTTGAAAATAAAATACACAAATCTGTTGTCTCACCTCATTACAAAAACACATGTGAAGGTGCCTATCAAGGTGAAAGATAGAATACTACAAACCGATTATAATGAACATCAGTTTTGTTCATTTTTATTTTATGCTCATCACTCGGTTTGATTCATACGTCTTATACCAGGCAAAAAAAATGTTTTAAAAAATATTTCCCCTACCTACTCGCCTAGATTTCAGGAAACACACCATTTATTTGTTGAAACCTAAGGTGTGCATCCAGAGTAATATGGACCGATAGCGCATGCACGGGATCGAGTGCGCTTGTCCACCATGTGTGGAGCTTGATAAGGAGAACCAGTGGAGCCAGCGATTGGTGGTAACAATGAACTATAGTTTAGTCCCATTACGTTCCAGGTTAAACAGGTTCAGTTCGCCCCTGAAAAACTGACCTTCTTGTACTTTAACCTGGAACTACACACTGATGTTGTTGATTACCACTCCTCCCACTTCACGTGGTATGTACCAAACCACACTCATGTCCAATTGATTTTTGATAACGTAAACTGCCTTCTGAGACGAGCCGTTTTCAACCGTCTGAGCTGGTCACGTGGGTATCGTCGTTTGATTGTGCCCTGAAAAGAACACAGGCTCGGGACTGTCACAATTTTTTCAGAAATTAATCGACACTTACTAAGTTAGCGAAACACAATAAAAGTTAGTTATGATATTATCCAGTAATAACAAAACTGAGCATTTAATGCGGGATATGCTTACCACGAACATCCACCTTTGGCGGAAGTGACGTCATTTAGTTCGTTTTAACCTAAAGGAAGGAAAATTTTGAAACTCTTGACACCACAGATAGGTCAATATCTGAAGAAGTACTGAGGGTAATATTATAGCCAAACTCCAAAGAATAAATATTTTGCAGCTAATTCTGTAACCTACCCCTCATCTTTGCAATCAGTGAAATTTGACATCTACACTATATAAGTCCTAATGCGCTAAAACATATTTCAGATAAAGTTAGGGAGTAATCTGGGCACAATTCCCCATAAATGTGTACCACGTCCTATAGGACAATTAAGAAAGAAAATGATGTAATGATAGGCATATCAAGGGAAATAACTACATCAGTCAAAGGTGATTTGCAGGACGCGGAGAGCTAAAATAGAAACGAATTTGTGAAATTTTAGCCTGCGAATCTAAGTAAATTTGCTGACTGGTCGGGAGATCGGTGCAAATTTAACATAAAATTGTCTCCGACTGAAATCTTTGTCCATATTCATCTGTTTCATATAATTAGAGCAAACTGCGGAACATAATGACCCTCCCTCCCGCCCGGATTTGCGAGCTTGTGGAGGGGAGGGGGGGGGGCGTTTTTCGAGTTATTTTTAGTAATTATACCACTGTGATATCTAGCATTTCCCTTCTCAGCATCCTCTAAAGGGACGAAATAAAAATTAACTGCAAAATTACGATCGCCGTGGATTTAGAACACCATATCTCAGGTGGAATACACAAACTTTGATAAAAAACACCTATTTTGGGTCTATCGTCTAGGATTCCCCTAAAGGGCCTCATGTGTATGAAATTCACGAGTTGCTCAGCATTTTTATCGATACTGATTATTCCAATTAGATAATATTGCTAAACATTGATGATTGAATGAAATATGAATCAGCAAGCTCCGTCTTTATGTCACATCTATCATGTGTCTATAGGTAACAATGAACTATAGTTTAGTCCCATTACGTTCCAGGTTAAACAGGTTCAGTTCGCCCCTGAAAAACTGACCTTCTTGTACTTTAACCTGGAACTACACACTGATGTTGTTGATTACCACTCCTCCCACTTCACGTGGTATGTACCAAACCACACTCATGTCCAATTGATTTTTGATAACGTAAACTGCCTTCTGAGACGAGCCGTTTTCAACCGTCTGAGCTGGTCACGTGGGTATCGTCGTTTGATTGTGCCCTGAAAAGAACACAGGCTCGGGACTGTCACAATTTTTTCAGAAATTAATCGACACTTACTAAGTTAGCGAAACACAATAAAAGTTAGTTATGATATTATCCAGTAATAACAAAACTGAGCATTTAATGCGGGATATGCTTACCACGAACATCCACCTTTGGCGGAAGTGACGTCATTTAGTTCGTTTTAACCTAAAGGAAGGAAAATTTTGAAACTCTTGACACCACAGATAGGTCAATATCTGAAGAAGTACTGAGGGTAATATTATAGCCAAACTCCAAAGAATAAATATTTTGCAGCTAATTCTGTAACCTACCCCTCATCTTTGCAATCAGTGAAATTTGACATCTACACTATATAAGTCCTAATGCGCTAAAACATATTTCAGATAAAGTTAGGGAGTAATCTGGGCACAATTCCTCATAAATGTGTACCACGTCCTATAGGACAATTAAGAAAGAAAATGATGTAATCATAGGCATATCAAGGGAAAT
>JAVTVY010030408.1:0-13399 GCA_036873755.1 Hanleya hanleyi | reverse complement strand
TGGAGACACCCATGATCAGCAGCCCTTAACCATACATGTAGTACTGGAGACACCCATGATCAGCAGCCCTTAACCATACATGTAGTACTGGTGACACCCATGATCAGCAGCCCTTAACCATACATGTAGTACTGGTGACACCCATGATCAGCAGCCCTTAACCATACATGTAGTACTGGTGACACCCATGATCAGCAGCCCTTAACCATACATGTAGTACTGGTGACACCCATGATCAGCAGCCCTTAACCATACATGTAGTACTGGAGACACCCATGATCAGCAGCCCTTAACCATACATGTAGTACTGGAGACGCCCATTATCAGCAGCCCTTAACCATACATGTAGTACTGGCGACGCCCATTATCAGCAGCCCTTAACCATACATGTAGTACTGGAGACGCCCATGATCAGCAGCCCTTAACCATACATGTAGTACTGGTGACACCCATTATCAGCAGCCCTTAACCATACATGTAGTACTGGTGACACCCATTATCAGCAGCCCTTAACCATACATGTAGTACTGGAGACACCCATGATCAGCAGCCCTTAACCATACATGTAGTACTGGAGACACCCATGATCAGCAGCGGAGACACCCATGATCAGCAGCCCTTAACCATACATGTAGTACTGGAGACACCCATGATCAGCAGCCCTTAACCATACATGTAGTACTGGAGACACCCATGATCAGCAGCCCTTAACCATACATGTAGTACTGGAGACACCCATGATCAGCAGCCCTTAACCATACATGTAGTACTGGAGACACCCATGATCAGCAGCCCTTAACCATACATGTAGTACTGGAGACACCCATGATCAGCAGCCCTTAACCATACATGTAAGTACTGGTGACACCTTATGATCAGCAGCCTAACCATGGCGGTACTGAGACACCCATGATCAGCAGCTCCTTAACCATACATGTAGTACTGAGAACCCATGATCAGCAGCGTGCCCTTAACCATGTAGTACTGAGACACCCATGATCAGCAGCTCCCAACCATACATGTAGTACTGGAGACACCCATGATCAGCACCCCTTAACCATACATGTAGTACTGGAGACACCCATGATCAGCAGCCCTTAACCATATAGGCATTGCAATGACTCGAGCCCATGTACTGCTGCAGCACCCAGCCATGCCAGTATGTCCAGAGGATAATCTTGGCGCATCAGCAGCCCTTAACCATACATGTAGTACTGGAGACACCCATTATCAGCAGCCCTTAACCATACATGTAGTACTGGTATTGCATTCTCCATGTATACATATTTTTCTCAGATCATAATCACTTGTCTCACATTATACACAGTTCACAAGAGTACAAGCAGTGTCATGTGTTATAATACATGCATATGCATATGCACATTGCTGTTGTTAAGATGATTCACTATAAAGTGCGACTCACCTTTTGTGCAGTCAACATTTTGTCCCCATCATGGGTACCAGTACATATGACATATACGTAAATTCCTTCTTACCAGTTGAAGAACGTCTGGACAGCATTCTCACTGATGTCTTCAGCCTGTTGGGCACCATATGGTCCAACATTGGCCTTGATCCCACCAGTTCCCACCGCCACTAATGCCAGTCCACCTAAGTAAAAACCTCGACGACCAACCTGGTATAAACCAGTTAAGAAGAAATAAACTTGATCAGATGTAATTAACATGCAGTGATCAGTTTATAGAATGAGAATGTATCACAAAATCAGGTACAGATTATGCACAAAAAGGGGCATAACTGTGTATCTGACAACCCGAAGTAGATATGCTTCCAAAATTTGATGGCTGTACAAAACAAGGTTTTGCAGATAATATGGTAAAAGACCAGAATATATCATGAAATTATAGGTACAGATTACATGTACATCTGAAAAGGGGCATAACTCCAAAAAACATGATACGCAAATCATTTTCAGCAGGCATCTAGATTACAAGTAGTCATAGTACAATGGGAGTTTATAAAACAAGATCGACATATCACAAAATCTGGATTATGCAAAAATCATAACATGATCATGTTATGGAACCACAATAAAGAATTTGTCCTTGTCATTATGACTCTAAGACAACTATAGACTGACCTGGTCAAGATTGTATGATTTACCATCACTGTCTAGTCCTAACCAATCCGTATAGTCAATAGCTGAAGCGACCAGCATGAAAGACCCTGTACACGGACAGAAAGGATCAACATTTAAAACTGGAAGACACAGAATGTCATGCATAGACAATGTATAACGTACATATTTGTGAAATCTAAACAAATGTACTGGAGAGAAATGTACTAAACAAATGTACTCACTGATAGGGACTACAGTATGTCTCACAATATGACAGAACGGGGTTTTCATGGATTTATCAGTTAATATAACACACTGAAAGTTCATTTCCAAACTCTATCTGTGCAATTATTTATCATCAAAACTATTTTCCTGACATGAGAAATTGTTTAAAAACCTCTAAAGTTAATCTCGTCCGAGCAACTGCATGTTGTATACACGATCATGCCGACTACCGGGCAAGTCCATTTCACCCATAGAAGCTGGAGGGTGGCTGTGTGCTTAGGGAGATAATACATATGCGGCATGAGTTACCTCCCTAGTGCACCTCCACTCCTTCAGTAAAAATGGACTTGCCCCGTTGGTTTCACAGGCAATGTACGTCGGTTGCTCAGACAAGAAACTCTGGAGATTTTTTAAACAACTTTTGGTCATTATTATTGTTCAATGTTGATTATGGCTTTCTTTCTTTTAGGTTGGTGATTACGTTAAAACCAACAAGGAAAAGAGTTCTTCAATGAGAAAATGATTTTGTGTTGGTATTTGTCTCGAATATATCCTTCTTAATGAAATAAGAGCCGTGCATTCGCACAAAAAACTGGTATAACGTAGAGAATATATCAGGTGGTGTATCTGAGAACAAATTATAATACTCATTGAAATGTGCAGAGAGAAACTTCCTAATAGACATTCATAATATTCAACTCCAAGCAGTATTAATCTCCCCATATGCCTGTTCTATTAATCCCTGCTAGATGTCAATTATTCATGTAACCTAAAATCAGAACATCATTTCATAAATATACATTTACCAGGTCAATCTTCTTCATCAGATATACTCGATATAATGGTATTTGATTTCATCCTGCTATAGATGTGTATGACATTTTGATTTCGATCAAAAACGGTGTTCTGTGGGTTTTTTTCCAAAAAAACCCCCCAAAAAACCATTTTTGGCGCTTTAACAAGGCGATAACTCATTATGGGCTGCTTAGGCCTATGGCCCCATACTGCAGTTTGCAAAACATGCTTAGCTAGGTTGCGGTGAATTAGGCCCAGTAGTGCTGCCCGATTCAGGAATAATTATAATAAAACACTTCAGAAAATTTTGTCAGTTTAGCCGCTCCCTACACAGTCATTTGTCAGAATAGCCCTGTGTGGTGAGTGCCAAAAGACGTTTTCGTGCCCAAGATGGATCTGTAATCATAGGGCTGTAGCTTTGTATGCAAATTGTACATGTATAACTATCAAGTTGTACCACCAATGTTCACTAATTATCTCCCTTGATGTGACTGACCAAAAGTTGTCTCCCTTGATGTGATTTGGAGCAAATGGTTTCGAGACCATCACTTTTATTTTCCTATCAACAATTTGCTCTAATATATACAGAATTGATATTGCTTAAGCTTTAAAAAGCATTTTACATGTACATGTAATTAAATTTGAAATCAGCAAACTTTGATAACAATATAAAGATCAGAGAAGTAGATCAGCTAACAAAATGAATGGCCATATTGGTGTTAGCTGTCAAAAAGATAACTGAACAGGGATTTAGTAAAACTTACCAACTATATAAATTAGGCCAGCGCCATATATGGTGTTAAACTTGGCTGCAATGGTATCGGAAATCCAGCCCCCTACTATGGGAACGAGGTAACAGGATCCTGAAATTAAAAATATCCATGTACAACCCTAAATATACAGATTTAGTAAACATATAGTTTATATAAAAGATTTCACATGCAAACAATTTCACCAGACATATATGTTTCAGTACTAATTTTAATACTAATATGTGCTTTCATGGAGGGTTAGGGTTAGGGTTAGGGTTATAGGTTATCTAATCAAGTCTGGAATCATGTACATCAAATTGTTGTGATATATTGCCCCAAATAGTGAAGTAAACACTGTGGTGTTCATCCAGTGCTAATTTCTGGGGGTGTTCATTAGGCAGTGGAATAGGAATTATTTGGTGTTCATTAGGTAGTAGGAATTCTAGGCTTTTCATTAGGTAGTAAGGCCAGACCAATTTTATTTTTTGTTTTGCGGGCGGAATACTCGGAGGAGGGAATAAAAATAAAAATAAAATTGAAAATTTACTATGGAAACTACTTTTGTTTTATTTTGTAGAAGATTTTGCTCCATGTCTGAATCTTCGGAGTACCAATTTGTACAATTGAACATGCGCAAAGGTAATAATAAGTGTGCCATGGAGATGTTCGAGTTGTATTTGTCGTCGGCATAGCGGTGAGGGAAGGGAGACGCTATGAATCTTAGCTAGCAAAAATGACGCTTCTCAAAAGAAAATTTGAAGCGTGAGCGCAATTGCGCTCCTCAAAAGGCCAGGCCTGATATATTTTATACCGTCGGGAAGCGTCCACAGAAATAAAATGGATGAACTCACCACTTTCGGGAATTTGTAGTGAAAATAAAAGTGCCATTTTTCAATTTTAATTTTATTCTGATTTGACCAATTTTGACTTCGGCGGGCCCGCAAAACACAAAAATAAATTGGTCTCGCCTAAAGTAGGGGTGTTCATTATGTAGTGAACTAGGAAATCTGAGGTGTTCATTAGGTAGTGAACTATGAAATCTGAGGTGTTCATTAGGTAGTGAACTTTGAAATCTGAGGTGTTCATTAGGTAGTGAACTATGAAATCTGAGGTGTTCATTAGGTAGCAGAGTAGGGGTGTTCATTAGATAATGAACTAGGAAAACTGAGGTTTTCATTTTGTACAGAAATAGGAATTCTGAGGTGTTCATTAGGTACTGAACTAGGAATTCTGGGGTGTTCATTAGGTAATGAAGTAGGGGTGTTTATTAAGTAGTAAACTAGGAAATCTGAGGTGTTCATTAGGCAGTCAACTAGGAATTATGGAGTGTTCATTAGGTGGTGAAATGTGAATTCTGAGGTGTTCATTAAGTAGTGAAGTAGAAATTCTGTGGTGTTCATTAGGTAATGAATTAGGGGTGTTCATTAGGTAGTGAACTAGAAAATCTGGGGTGTTCATTAGGTAGTGAGGTAGTGGTGTTCATTAGGTAGAGAAGTAGGAATTCTGGGGTGTTTATTAAGTAGAGAGTAGGAAATTTGAGGTGGCAAGGCAAAGGATGTGGCATGATTTAGCGAGGATCTGGCACGGGTCCATGAATGATGTGCCATATGCATGTTACTTATTAAAGAAATTTTTGGATTGGCATAAAATGCAACATTGTGTTGTACACTCAGATACATGTCACTGAGGATAGCTATCACGTTAGAGGCAGTTTTTGCACCCCCGTGACAATTTGTCTTCTGTATCAATAAATATACAAGATAACCATAATAAACTACAAATTTTATGAAAGCGTACATCGTAGGGATTCCAACTGTATGATTTGTATAACTACTGTGTAGAAAATATTCCAATTTAAAAAAATTCAAATGAAAACAATAGCGTCCATATTTCAACTGAAATGTCATGAAAATTAACTGTTGATCTTGTTTCAACTTTGATGGTATACATGTACCTTGATAGGAGACAACTCGAACTAGTAAACTTTATCTCATTTTTTTTATTTTTGCCTGGTTTTGTTTTTACAGCTATTTTACTGAATAAAATTGAAAAAAGTACTATTTTATGGTCATTTGTCTTAAAAGTTGAATAATTAAAAACTAAGCCGAACTTACAAAAAGTGAGATAAAGTTCACTAGATCACCTTATAAGTAACAAGCATGCCAAATTTAAACAAGGGTTATGTGTAACCCGGCAGCTCGCCGTTTTGGGTTTTGTCAATAACATGCAGCTTCGCATAAAGATCGAGCCCTTCAGGTTGCACATCACTGGCAATGACAATACATATTGTTATAAAAATTTGACTTCTTTGTCAGTGATGTTGAAGTTGGATTGAAAGATGAACTATATTATAAAACTTGAAATGAAGATTACCTTTTTTTCCAAAAGTAAGCTTATACATGTCATTATGAATACATGTACAATTGAAATTTGGTCTGAGATGTGGGTGTGAAATGCCTGGACAAATATGGTTCGTGCAAAAGCTTCAGGTTAAATCATGATGTGGAATGGGATTCGATACCAAAATTGAAGGAAATGCATGGTGTCCTTCATTAAAGGCGACACAAAAATTCCAAACCACCAGAGGCTCAGTACTGCGGGCACCCCCCCGCGGTTATTTAATGTTGTACTTCTGAAATAAAATAATGTCATTAAACTATTAGTAATTACTATAAAGGAATATATTGTAGTTGATTTGACGTGTTTGTGTATATACAATGTACACCGCATCTCCTACCTAATCGGTCAGTATCACATATAAGAGATATAAAATTAGAAATTGAAATATGAGGGTATGGGGTCGGGCGAAGTGTAAGTTAGGAGATAGAGGGTGGGCATCGGTGCCCCAGGGGTGGGGACATGCTCCCCGAGGGTAGTGGATGGGTGAATAAGTGTAGCATGATATAAGCTCCTGGACTATACGAAGCATAGCTTAGGAGACTTAACCGAACACTGACACAGACACCGACACCAACACTTTCCCCCTCTCTTCCCAATACCTCGGCGAGCTAAAAATGTAGCCAACAGTCAGTCAGCAATCTTTTGGACTCATAATTCCAATAACATGGCAGCTGAAAATATACGTTTTAAAGGTATCTCAAAATGTATTCATCAATATTTCTATTTTAATGATTACATCCTGAAACATCCCCGGCCCCCACCAACCCAGAAACAAAAAACATGAACAAAAAAGATAAACCCAGAAAACTTTCAGAGTCCAAAAGAAGTGAAAATTATTCTAAGTCCAGCCTAAACAAAAGAGATTAACCCAGAAAACTTTCAGAGTCCAAAAGAAGTCAAAAAGTCCAGCCTAAACAAAAAACATTAACCTTCCAGCTTGAGTCTAACGTTGTGCTAAACATAAAAACTTAACCGGACACCGACACCGCCACTTTCCCCCCCTCTCTCTCCCAATACCTCGCCTACTTACTACGGTGAGCTAAAAACATAGCATGAATACTTTTCGAGAAATAAACGTTTAAATCTCGGATTTTGTAAAAAAAATGAAAGGCTAGAAATTGGGCAAAATGTGTCCAGCTATACATCTGATGAATTATTCCTAATTTTTTGCTTGAATTCTATTGTCAAATACATTTTTAATCGGTCTTATGGGACCTACTCGAATTCCTGTTTATTTTGGATAACTATTACACTAAATTTATTCATCAAAGCGGTTTAAAATCCAATTTAAACTTAAAAAACTTGCTGAAACTTGTTCAGCTGAGAAATGTTCACACCTGTGCTGATCACTTCACGGCGGGTGTCTGAGTGAAGTGTCACTGTGTTGAGTACACTTTCATATGTATATATTATAATTGGAAACAAGAATACAGATGTTTGCATGGTTTTGATAAGAAGGGGGTAGATTAATGTAAAAGAGTAGGACTTCTAGATAATTAGCGGAAGTGAGTTTTGGAAAGGGAAATTTAACAGTAGACAAGCCCATGCAAACTGCTGTTCTTTTCTTATGACAGACTATTAGGGTGGCCAGTTCCTGCGAGTTAATTAACAATACAATACACACTCAGGCAGTTATTAACGACTTACAATAGACAGTAGTGTGAAAGGTTAATCTCTTCCCAGCTGGATATCGGACCACCTATAAGGCAATCTGTTTAATATTTCCAGTGCCTCAGAAACTAAATTTTTAATACTAATATTGAAGCACTTCTAATTAGAATTTTGATTTCATTTTTTCACCAAATGTTAGACGAAATAGTGAATATCTGAATGAAGAAATAAAAAAACAAAAGACCAATTTTGACCCTCTAATGGGATAGCTATCCTTAAATCTTAGGACTGTCCTAGAGCGAAGCCCAGAAATAGTGTATTCATGCAAAATCAAGGTGGAAACACTGTTTGTTCCTATAAACATGCATATTAAGATCGATCAGAGCCAGAACCAACTTTGGTCCACACATGCCTATAGACTGACTGAATTTGGTCCACACATGCCTATAGATTGACTGAATTTGATCCACACATGCGTATTGACTGACGGACTTTGGTCCACACATGCATGTTGACTGACTCACTTTTGTTCACACATGCCTATTGACTGACCGACTTTGGTCCCAGGGGTTATTCTTAGCCCAAAATTGTTCATAAACTCAATTTCATAATTTTTTTTATTTTTCATCAAAAAAATGGTGAAACTCAATTTTTCAACTTTTTCTTCGCACCAATTACAGATTGATTTTTATGATTGAATTGAGCGCAAGATTGAGGCGATGAAATGTGCATCAGCTAATTCACTCCCTCTCTCACACTAAAAATTCAGTCTGCACATGAAGTGAATTTTCATCATGATAGAATTGTTAGAAGATGAGGAAGGGAGTGGATTTTTATAATGATTAAATTGTTAGAAGACTGAGCAGGATGACTGAATTTTCATAATGATTGAATTGTTAGATGATGAGCGATGGAGTGGATTTTTATAATGATTGAATTGTTAGAAGATGAGGGAGGGAGCAAATTTTCATAATGATTGAATTGTTAGAAGATTGGGAAGGATGAGTGAATTTTGCCAATGTTTGAATTGTTAGAAGATTGGGAAGGATGAGTGAATTGTTAGAAGATTGGGAAGGATGAGTGAATTTTGCCAATGTTTGAATTGTTAGGAAGATTGAAGATGAGTGAATTGTTAGAAGATTGGGAAGGATGGAGTGAATTGTTAGAAGATTGGGAAAGATGAGTTGAATTGTTAGAAGATTGGGAAGGATGAGTGAATTGTTAGAAGATTGGGAAGGATGAGTGAATTGTTAGAAGATTGGGAAAGATGAGTGAATTGTTAGAAGATTGGGAAAGATGAGTGAATTGTTAGAAGATTGGGAAGGATGAGTGAATTGTTAGAAGATTGGGAAGGATGAGTGAATTGTTAGAAGATTGGGAAAGATGAGTGAATTGTTAGAAGATTGGGAAAGATGAGTGAATTGTTAGAAGATTGGGAAAGATGAGTGAATTGTTAGAAGATTGGGAAAGATGAGTGAATTGTTAGAAGATTGGGAAAGATGAGTGAATTGTTAGAAGATTGGGAAAGATGAGTGAATTGTTAGAAGATTGGGAAAGATGGGTGAATTGTTAGAAGATTGGGAAAGATGGGTGAATTGTTAGAAGATTGGGAAAGATGAGTGAATTGTTAGAAGATTGGGAAAGATGAGTGAATTGTTAGAAGATTGGGAAAGATGAGTGAATTGTTAGAAGATTGGGAAAGATGAGTGAATTGTTAGAAGATTGGGAAAGATGAGTGAATTATTAGAAGATTGGGAAAGATGAGTGAATTGTTAGAAGATTGGGAAAGATGAGTGAATTGTTAGAAGATTGGGAAAGATGAGTGAATTGTTAGAAGATTGGGAAAAGATGAGTGAATTGTTGTAAATATCAAGTTAAGGAGTGAATTGTTAGAAGATTGGGAAAGATGAGTGAATTGTTAGAAGATTGGGAAAGATGAGTGAATTGTTAGAAGATTGGGAAAGATGAGTGAATTGTTAGAAGATTGGGAAAGATGAGTGAATTGTTAGAAGATTGGGAAAGATGAGTGAATTGTTAGAAGATTGGGAAAGATGAGTGAATTTTGGCAATGTTTGAATTGTTAGAAGATTTTGAGACATTCAATCTTCATAAATTGTGAAGTTTTATGATGAATGAATTGTTAGAAGAGGGGGGAGTGAAGTTTTATGATGAATGAATTGTTAGAAGAGGGGGGGAGTGAAGTTTCATGATGAATGAATTGTTAGAAGAGGGGGGGAGTGAAGTTTTATGATGAATGAATTGTTAGAAGAGGGGGGGAGTGAAGTTTCATGATGAATGAATTGTTAGAAGAGGGGGATGGAAGTTTCATGATGAATGAATTGTTAGAAGAGGGGGAGTGAAGTTTCACATTTATAATGAATTGTTAGAAGAGGGGGGGAGTGAAGTTTCATGATGAATGAATTGTTAGAAGAGGGGGGAGTGTGAAGTTTATGGATGAATGAATTGTTAGAAGAGGGGGGAGTGGGTTTTATGATGAATGAATTGTTAGAAGAGGGGGGGAGTGAAGTTTTATGATGAATGAATTGTTAGAAGAGGGGGGGAGTGAAGTTTTATGATGAATGAATTGTTAGAAGAGGGGGGGAGTGAAGTTTTATGATGAATGAATTGTTAGAAGAGGGGGGGAGTGAAGTTTTATGATGAATGAATTGTTAGAAGAGGGGGGGAGTGAAGTTTTATGATGAATGAATTGTTAGAAGAGGGGGGGAGTGAAGTTTCATGATGAATGAATTGTTTGAAGATGGGTGGGTGGAGTCGAGTTTGATAAATTTTTTTATGAAGATTGAAATCTTTTTCACATGCACACATTCATCATGAATCTGTTAATCGGTGTACGATAAAAGGAAAACCAATATAGGACATACTGATCTGGTCTATCAATAAAATGTATTTAATTGTCACACTTCACTTAGTCGATATAGCTGGTATTTACACATTCAATGTTGTTGTTGTTATTCAACAACACCTATCCGATATGCGACAAGATAAATTTGATCTCTGCCCAGTGGCAATGACCAAAGAATGTACATACGGTACAATAATTTATCTAGCTAAAACAATGTATTTTCTTCAAATGTATTGCTTAGTCTTTTATTCCATTACATCGCTTGTCAAAAGCACATAGTTTTCTCACTCCGTTTTCTTCTAGCCTTTCTTCTGCTACACAGTACAGTGTCGCAATGCTTACCATAGAACTGAATACGCGTGTTTCTTTGCTGGGGCACGTCCTGGTCCATATACAGTTACAATTATACATGTTTCGTTGGACTCGCAATGTCGATTGATCAACTATCCTAGAATCTTTGGCTTTCGGCTATTTCCATATGGAAACGACTAACAGACTTGAGGCTGCCCCATTTAATGAAAAGCTTGTACTGACCTAGAAATCTATAAATAAAATAACCCAGTGTTACGTGATAACCCATTGGCCCAAACCCGTGGCGGGGTACCGTGTATTGTCCAACAATTGAAGGCGACATTAGCATGACGTGTCTTCTCAGAGCAACAACAACATATAGAACTGCTGCTGCGTTGTCGTTCAAGATATAAACTTCGGCCTAAAATATTCGGTCGTGGACCTGTTACATGCACGTTTTGTACATTCCGCCTCCGGTATAACCAAGCCAAGCCACAGTATGGGCAAAAATCGAAGAAAAAAATTTCATCAAAACTCAATTTGAAATTTTCTGCAAAACTCAATTTTTTTTTTTTCATCGTGGTAACCATGATGAAATACGAAGCTGCGCATCTGAAAACCCCTCGGCTCTGGGCGCCAGCCATTCATAATGTATTCAATTTGAATCAAGACTTCAGGAACACCAAGCAGTCAAGTGACAAATATACAGATTATGAAAACTTTTGCAATTAGAAATGGCCTCTAAGGTTTCCGTCCAATCAGAGAAACCGGTATTCATTACATAAGTCTCTTGATGCATCGATGATGTATACCAAATTTTACATCAAGCATTTGAAAGTTATCAGAGATAGAGATCATTAATGATTTCGCATAAATTAAAGATGGCCGCCCATCCTTCCCACATCTCCGAGGAACTGGTTATTCATTGCAAGTCTCTTGATACATCGATGCTGGATACCAAGTTTCATATAGAACACTGAAATGGTATCAAAGATATACATCATTAAAGATTTTGCATAAATTAAAGATGGCCACCAAGGTTTCTGCCCAATCAGAAACATCAGAACTGTCATTTATCATAAGTCTATTGATACATCGATGATGTGTACCAAATTTTATATCGAGCAATTGAACGGTTTCAGAGATAGAGATCATTAATGATTTTGCATAAATTGAAGATGCCGCCCATCCTTCTCGCCACTCAGAGGAACTGATGTGGTAATACATTGCAGGTCTCTTGATACATCGATGCTGTATACCAAGTTTCGAAAAGAACACTTGAATGGTATCAGAGATATATATCATTAAAGATTTTGCATAAATTAAAGATGGCCGCCAAGGTTTCCACCGAATCAGGGAAACTGGTTTGGTCATTCCTCTGAAGTTTCTTGATGCGTCGATGATCTAGTTTCACACTGAACAGTGAAATGGTACCCGAGATACACAAGACTAATGGTTTCGCATAAATTAAATATGGTCGCCAAAGTTTCCAACCAATCGGGTCCGGATTCAATAGGGTTCTGGGTCATGGGCATATGGATGTGCAGTGCAAGTTTGGTGTGCCTAGGGTAAGTTGTTCTAAAGATATCTTGGTAACGAGAAAGCTGTGATGGTTTCGCATAAATTGAAGATGGCCGCCAAAGTTTCCAACCAATCAGGTCCAGATTCCATAGGGTTCTGGGTCACGCACATATGGATGTGCACTGCAAGTTTGGTGTGCCTAGGGTAAGCCGTTCTAAAGATATCTTGGTAACGAGAAAGGTGTGACGGACAGACGGACAGACGGACAGACGTACATGACGATGACAATACCCTTGGCCGAGGGGTAAAAACTATTAGAAAACACCTCGGTCCACACACGCCTATTGACTGACTGACTTTGGTTCACAGATGCCTATTGACTGACTGACTTTGGTCCACCCGTGCCTATTGACTCACTGACTTTGGTCCACATGTGCCTATTGACTGACCGACTTTGGTCCACATGTGACTATTGACTTAGTGACTTTGGTCCACACATGCCTATTGACTGACTGACTTTGGTTCACACATGCCTATTGACTGACTGACTTTGGTCCACCTGTGCCTATTGACTCACTGACTTTGGTCCACATGTGCCTATTGACTGACCGACTTTGGTCCACACATGACTATTGACTGACAAACTTTGGTCCACACTTGCTATTGGCTGACCGACTTTGATCCACATGTGCCTATTGACCGACCGACTTTGGTCCACATGTGACTATTGACTGACTGCCTTTGGTCCACACATGTCTATTGGCTCACCGACTTTGGTCCTCACATGCCTATTGACTGAACGACCTTGATCCACACATGCCTATTGGCTCACCGACTTTGGTCCACACATGCCTATTGGCT
>JAVTVY010030407.1:0-122451 GCA_036873755.1 Hanleya hanleyi | reverse complement strand
TGAAAGCGCTTGCATATAGTCATATATTCATAAGAGAACAGATATAGGTCAGCCAATAGGGGTGCACAATTAGTACCCATTGGAATACCTATATGCTGTTGATATATTGTGTTGCCAAATTTCACATAGATATTTTTAATGAGAAATTCAAGCAACTCTATAAACAAAGAAACATCCCATGAATGATATCTCTTGTATGTAGTCGAGCTAAAGAATGCTTTATGGCTTCCGACATTAATATATCTACGATCAGTTTTCTTGAACACAGATACTATTAATGAACTTATACGGTCAATAAGGTCCTGATGAGGGATTGTAGTATAGAGAGTCGAGAAATCCCATGTGGATACATGTCTGTACGGTATGTGACCTTTAGCATCAAGTTCTTCCGTAAGACATTTTGAGTTTTTCAATATCCACATACATTCAACGCCAGAGTTCTTAGAAATAGTGGCGCAATACCTTTCCCAAAATGCTTTTACCTCCTGAAGGGCCCTCGTCAATAGGGTTGAAAGAAGCTTGGTGGTGCAGCTTCTAGAACCAGCTATGAATCTAGCTTTGTATGGTGATTTATGCATTTTGGGAGTCCAGTATATTTTTGGTATGTCGTTATGATTGGTTGGAAGACAAATACCTCTTTCCCTGAGAAACTTTTTGTGATTGTTAAATAAATCTTCCAGAGTAAATGCAGTTTGGGAGTAAGTAGACGTATTTGATGAAGATATGTCTACACTCAATTCTTTAACCAGCACCTGGTAATAGTAATATTTACATATGAATATTATATTATTCGGAGCTTTGTCTGCTGGGACTATGACGAATTTACTCTGGAGATTTGCTAGAACTTCTTGCGAATTGAGGTTTCTCAGTATTTGTTTTGCTTGGGGAAGAGTACTTCTGTCAATATGGCGGATTGTTTCAACGACCTTGCTCTTGGTGAGGTCCAGCCAATCAGCGAGTACTGTAGGTTCAACTTTTTCTCGCTTAGACCAATCAATAACGTACTGTTCTAATGCAGTCCGGACTATCTTCTGGTCCGCCTTCAGATTCAGATTTCGCACGCCGAGTCCTGCCCCTCCACCAACAGTGAATTTGATTTGTGGACCGTGCCGCCCACACAGACCAGTGTCGAACAAGGATTATGGGTGGAGCATCTCCCGCTCTCCAGCATCAACGAAACCGGGCCCATCGAGTTCACCATCAGTAATGCGGATACGGCCTATGTGGATTTAGCCCATACCTACTTGTATGTGAAAGCCAAGGTGGTCAATGGAGCTGGCACCAGAATCGCTGACCAAGCAACGGTGGGCCCGACGAATCTCTGGCTGCACTCGATGTTTCAGCAGGTGGATATTTTTCTCAGCGACAAACTCATCAGTGACTCCACCAACACGTACCCCTATCGAGCCTACATCGAGACACTGTTGTCGTATGGCCGAGAGGCTAAAAAATCTCAGCTGACAACCGCTTTATTCTACAAGGACACGCCCGAGCACATGGACACGGCGGACAATGGGGGATATAACAAACGGAAGGCTTTCACTGCGAACAGTGCCTCGGTGGATATGATGGGTCGACTGCATGCAGACATGTTCATGCAAGACCGGTACCTCTTGAACAAGATCCCCATCAAAATCCGACTGATACGGGCGCCTCCGACCTTCGCCTTGATGGCCACTAACGTAGAGGGGCATGCAGCGGACTATAAGATTGTCATCCAAGACGCAGTCCTGTATGTCCGAAAAGTGAAACCGAATCCAGCCGTTCAATTGGGACACATGAAAGCCTTGGAAACAAAACCAGCCCAGTACCCTATCCGACGTGTACAAACCAAAGTGTTCTCTGTGCCTGCTGGAAATATGGGCGCCAACAAAGAAAACCTGTTCCTGGGGGAACTACCCAAGCGATTGACCCTGGCCTGTGTGGAAAATACCAGTTTCAGCGGAGCCTACCCAGAGAATCCGTTTGACTTTCAACATTTCGGCATCAATTTTGTGGCCCTGCATGTGGATGGACAACAGGTGCCAGCCACGGCCTTAACACCGAACTTTGGGCGGAGGAATTTCATTCGAGCCTATCAGAGCCTGTTCACAGCCACCGGTCAAATCAACCAGGACGAAGGGAATATGATCAGTCGGGAGGACTACGCGAACGGATACACGTTGTTCTGTTTCGATCTGACCCCCACCTTAGAGAACGACCATCAGCTGGCCCTGGCCAAGCAAGGCAACTTACGGTTGGAAATCCACTTTGCACGAGCCCTGGCGACCACCGTCAATGTGATCTGCTACGCCGAGTTTGACAACATCATTCAAGTGGACAAGGCGCGCAACGTCCTGTGTGACTTCTCCACCTAACATGGATACAGACCAGATAACCACCGTGCTGGAGAATGACCCAGAGACACGTATGGTCTTTCAAGGGGTGTTCGCCCGAGATGTGTTTCCATTAGACCGTATGTATCCTGCTGCTTACGTTCTCAACACGGACCCGATGGATCGATCCGGTGAACACTGGGTGGCCGTGTACTTGACAGAACAGCAGGGCGAATACTTTGACCCGTACGGCCTGTCATCCCTCCATCCCGATTTAACAGACTTCATGGATCAAGGCACAGAGACGTGGTGTTGGAACAGTCAAACGTTGCAAAGCATGACCAGTGGTGTGTGCGGACAATATTGCTTGTTTTACCTGTACCATCGATGCCGGGGAAGACCCTTATCTACCATCGTACAGATGTTTGACGAGTACCCCAGGCCGAGGACCGCGATGTACTCGTCTATGACTGGGCCGCCCATCATTTCAATGTACAAGCCCCGTTCTGGGCTTAAGTTAATGACAAGCCCCTTGTTCTGGGCTTCAATTAATTACAAGCCCCTTGTTCTGGGCTTCAGTTTTCACGTGGTTGTTCTCACGTTGTTGTTGTTCACTGAATAAAAAAAAAATGAGATCTCACCAAAAAACCCTGTCTTGTGTGTTTTATTCCTAATGCATCAATGCCCAATGTGGAGATTCAGTCAAACTGAAATCAGTGGTGTAAGATGGGGCCAAAATGTAACCCATCAATGTTAGAATGCAAGAGCACTATAGTAAAAATAGAGAGCCAATGAAATCAGCCTACAGACCAAGTACGTGTTTTTGGTCTAGGTTTGGAGCGGGCATTTCATTGAGGTACGTGTATACGGTGAGTGAAGAGACTCGTCCAACACGAAAAGATTATTACTATAAGTTCTAAGAGCATAATGCATGAAACTGGTTTTGAACACCGTATTAGCCAATCAGTGGCCTAGAATGGAGCCAAAGGTAACCCATCCATGTCCAGAAAACATTACCCGGGTGTACAAGAACCCAGATGTAGGCGCGGACGTCAGCGAAAGCACAACGTGAGTACCCCAATTCGATTGGCTGATTGTTCGACCGCTGATTGGTTCTTTTTCTCGACCGCTGATTGGCTCTTTTTCTCGACCGCTGATTGGTCCAAATGGACCTGCCCATCCTTCCCAGGTTAATCTAGAATCCCCTTTTTTGTGCTCAAGCTCTGACTTGTCTCATTGGACATTGGACCGTCTGACCTGGAGGTGACCCTTTGACCTTTTGACCCGCGTCCGCGCACGCGCACGGCCGGGGATGACGCGCACTTCCGGAGAACTCGCGCGCGCTGCGGCCGGAGAACCCGCGTGATGACGCGCGCGCGCCGCTCGCGCTGGGGGGCCCCGGGGCGGGGAAAACACAAAAACCCAGCGGTTGAACATACGGACGTCTAAGGGGAAAAACATGGGAACTCTTCTATGTTTGGAGGTAGTTTTTTAGTGAAAACCCCGGAAGTGACGTCACAACCCCACCACCACCACCACCACCACCACGTGACCTGCGCAGTAGAATGGCTACCGCACACCCTAGTGTAACTCCCCCTCACCTAGGCTTCACATGGATACCTCACTCGATCCCATCGACCCACGAGGGGCCCACCACCACCCCAACACGTCTATTTCTATACTACGGCCAGACTGCGCATGCGCAGAATGCCCATAGTTCAACCCCACACCCAGCCCCATCAGATGCCCCTTCACGAATGAGCGGTACCTCACTCGACCCCATTGGACCATTCGTGGCTCCCCTAGCTCCCAAAACGGCTATTTCCATACCCTTGGGCCACCGCGCATGCGCAGAATGACGCTAGTTCAAACCCGCTAGTCCAGTCAGATGCCCCTTCACCTAGGCTTCACTTTGATACCTCACTCGACCCCATCGGACCAGTAGTAACTCACCTAGCTCCCAACACGGCTATTTCCACTATCGCGCATGCGCAGAATGGTGACAACGCTCGAGCCACTAGTCCAGCCAGATGCCCCTTCACCTAGGCTTCACTTTGATACCTCACTCGACCCCATCGGACCAGTAGTAACTCCCCTAGCTCCCAACACGGCTATTTTCATACCCTTGGGCCACCGCGCATGCGCAGAATGACGCTAGTTCAACCCCACACCCAGTCCATCAGATGCCCCCTCACCTAAGTTTCACTTTGATACCTCACTCGACCCCATTGGACCAGTAGTAACTCCCCTAGATCCCGAAACGTCTATTTCCATACCCTTGGACCACCGCGCATGCGCAGAATGACGCTAGTTCAAACCCGCTAGTCCAGTCAGATGCCCCTTCACCTAGGCTTCACTTTGATACCTCACTCGACCCCATCGGACCAGTAGTAACTCACCTAGCTCCCAACACGGCTATTTCCACTATCGCGCATGCGCAGAATGACGCTAGTTCAAACCCGCTAGTCCAGTCAGATGCCCCTTCACCTAGGCTTCACTTTGATACCTCACTCGACCCCACTGGACCAGTAGTAACTCCCCTAGCTCCCAACACGGCTATTTTCATACCCTTGGGCCACCGCGCATGCGCAGAATGACACTAGTTCAACCCCACACCCAGCCCATCAGATGCCCCCTCACCTAAGCTTCACTTTGATACCTCACTCGACCCCACTGGACCAGTAGTAACTCCCCTAGCTCCCGAAACGTCTATTTCCATACCCTTGGACCACCACGCATGCGCAGAATGACGCTAGTTCAACCCCACACCCAGCCCATCAGATGCCCCCTCACCTAGGCTTCACATTGATACCTCACTCGACCCCACTGGACCAGTAGTAACTCCCCTAGCTCCAATACGGCTATTTCCATATCCTTGGGCCACACGAGTTGTCTCCCTTGCGTCAATGTGCGCAGATGGCGCTACGGTCGATGCCGTGCTGTGGAAAGGGCGTCCCCACACCATCCTGGAGCCGCCATTTTGTTTGTTGATTTTCTGCGGAGATACACGGGACAATAAACGCTCGACCCTAGGGTGGTACAGATGCTAGACTGATCCTATTAACATGGTACAACACCTATAGATTATGTTTATTACTATTATATGGCTTAGAGGTTTTTTTGAGGGTAATATTATTAACATGGTACAACACCTATAGATTATGTTTATTACAGGCCGCCATCTTAAACCCACCACCCATCCCACCACCCATCCCACAGCCGCCATCTTAAACCCACCACCCATCCCACCACCCATCCCACAGCCGCCATCTTAAACCCACCACCCATCCCACCACCCATCCCACAGCCGCCATCTTAAACCCACCACCCATCCCACCACCCATCCCACAGCCGCCATCTTAAACCCACCACCCATCCCACCACCCACCCACAGCCGCCATCTTAAACCCACCACCCATCCCACCACCCACCCACACGCATGCGCACACCGCCCCAAAACCGCCCCAAAACCGGTCGCTGTGACGTCACAAAAGGTTCTGCGCATGCGCAGTGAAGCGCTGTTAACTCGAAATGCTCGGTGTATACTACTCACATGTCGCATCACTTCAAATCATTATGATATTAAGGGGTAGCTTTTTGGCAATATACAAAGTGCCGTTTAGATAATACAAATGATCAAATCAATAAGACAAACTTGGTGTCCTTTCAACCGCTGGATCTTTTTCTGGTATTTTTATATCTCCTACTGTCTTCTCATTTGATACTAAATCGTGGTACCGAATCGATACAAAGGGCTTCAAAAATGATGTATTCCGTGGGCTGAGTAGGCTCACCTTACATCCCCCCCCCCCCCACCCTACCCCAGCACTCTCCGAAACTATGATCTTTTAGTACTTTGGAATGTGCCGAGGAAGAAAATATATGTTAACACGCGAGAAATTGGGATGAACTGGCAGATCAGTGAAGTTAAAAATTGCACCTAACGCCTTTATTTTGCGTTTACGGTAAATTGCTAAATTGTTCCTAACTTTTGTATTCGTTGTCCAGTTGATTGAAATGAGGTATCATTTTATTCAACATGTGCCGGAGAATCAGCCCAATATAGTAAGCTTCTAATATTTACTTATTGTGACGTCACTAAGGGGTCATATTTTCATATGAAATCGTATTTTGACCAAAATTGCTACATAAAATGGTTCAAATGATCCTTTTTGGTTAGCCGAACACATGCGGGATAGAAATATATTTGCCAGTAAGCGCTGAAAGTAGAATATCAAGATTTATTTATTTAAAAAGTTCGTTCGTTTTCTGTGTGGGAGCGAAGTTACCTAAATGGTTAAAACTTTTTTATTCCTTGTCCAATTGATTGAAATGAGGTATTATATATGCAACATAAACTGCGAAAAACCCACTGGGAAACCCGGATGTTGACAAGGTCCGAGATGTCCACACACGCACGCACACGCACACACACACACACGCGCGCGCGCGCAATGCGGCTCAGTCGTACACCAGTACATATCAGTCTTCGACTTGGGGGTAGTTGAACTGGGTGTGCTAAAGTTAGATTACCAGCTAGCGTGCTATAAATGGGAAGCAGCCTGGCCGTTTCATCAGACACTCTGAGACAGCGGGAACTCCCACCCATCGCTTACTCAGCCCACGAACTATAACTGGACTGTCATGCATTATACCATATCTTTGATGTATTATACCATATTTGTCCGGAATTATACCATAGCTGTGCTGTATTATATCAGATCTGTCCTGTATTATACAATATCTGCTCTGTGTTATACCATATATGTCCTGTATTGTAACATATATGTCCTGTATTATACCATATATGTCCAGTATTATACCTTATCTGTGCTGTATTATAATCGGAGAGGTATCAATGTGAAGCACTCGTGGCTCCGATTGGAGGGGCTGGGTCGTGGACACGACGTCATTCTGCACATGTGCAGTTGTGGAGTAGTAGTACAGCGGAAGTTTCGAAAGTGTACAAGTGCACTATATCACATCGGGGTATATATTTCATCCAAGTATAGCGAATAGCGGTTGTCATGAAGTTCAGCAATGTTTATACAGTTTATTATCCCCAACGTTACATCATACCCAGGCTGGGGGAGCCGCCCTGGGTATGTTTAGCATGTTCACAACAAAACAAATTGAAATATCAAACACCATGCTTTATTATTTAACGCACCGTCTCATTAGGTACAAGTGTTTACTGAGCTCAAGTCAACGATCAGCATGTAGACGTAGAGAGTATATACGGCATGTTAGTCTATTCATCAGTGCACGGGTGACGCATTCAGCTGAGAGGGTTGACCAGTTTAGCCACGAGGAACATAACATTGGTGATCCTCTCCACTGTCCTCTTGGTGTTGGGGCGTTGACGTTGTGCCTATTCCAGGGATCCCCGGTGCCCAGTTTCTCGAGCATCGTCTCTAGCGACGCCCGACTAATGATGGTGAAAGGATGGCCTTACGCTTGGTTGTTGGCACTGGAATAGAAATAGCGCAGTTCATCCGTCACCTTATGACGTAAGATTTACCCGAAAGCGACATTTAATACGTTGGGCATTGTAGATAGCTTCCTGCGTAGACGGGCGAGGTCGGTCAGTCGGAAATTGTAGATATCTTGAATAGAGCGATGACGGTGGAAACAGTGCCGTATCATGGGCCAGTGACACTGATAGATGTCACTCACTGGATGGGCGTCCTGTAAGAGATCGTTAGGAACATTTATGGGCTTGTCCGCGAAGTATACTTTGCTCTCCACGTCGTACAAAATCTGGCCCAAGGTCTTGTCGTTGGAATTTGGCTGTTGAATTAGGGCGACATCATCATCACCATCATCGGCCCTCGTGCGATGGGTGGGAGTTCCCACTGTCTCAGATTGTCTGATGAAACGGCCAGGCCGCTTCCCTGGTGATCTATTTTTAGCACACTCAGTTCAACTACTAAGTCGAGGACCGAGATGTACTGGTGTACGACTGAGCCACATTGCGCGCGCGTGTGTGTGTGTGTATGTGGGCAGTGGATTTTACATCCCCGACCTTGTCAACATCCGGGTTTCCCAGTGGGGTTTTCCCGTCGATCCTCCGTCTCCCATCCGGGTACTGTGGTTTTACATCCGGGTCCTCATCTTACATCCGGGTTTTTCCATGTTTACTGTGACGTGACCGGAAATGACCTTTAACCATTGACATAATATAAAGGCTAAATTGACTCTTTTGACCATTGAAAGGCTAAATTGGTTCTTATTGACCTACTTGTCTTGTGACAACTTCCGGTTCCGGTCACGTGACCGGAAGTGTCATTTGACCCCTTCGCACCATTGTTAATATCCGGTATCGCAGTTTATGTTGGATATATAATACCTCATTTCAATCAATTGGACAAGGAATAAAAAAGTTATAACCATTTAGGTAACTTCGCCCCATACAGAAAACGAACGAACTTTTCAAATAAATACATCTTGATATTCTACTTTGCATATTTATGTTGAATGTTACTTCAGCGCTTACTAGCAATTATATTTGTATCCTGCATGTGTACGGCTAAACAAAAAAGAATCATTTAAATCATTTTATGTGACAATTTTGGTAAAAATACGATTTAATATGAAAATTGTAGATGGCCCCTTAGTGACGTCACAATAAGTAAATATTAGAAAGTGTGCTATACTGGCCTGATTCACCGGCTCATGTTGAAGAAAAAGATACCTCATTTCTATGAATTGGACAACAAATAAAAAAGTTAGGAACATTTTAGCAACCCCACCCCTACTATTCATTGCATAAGTAACATAGTGCTAAGTTAGTTATCCATGTTAGTGCTAGTTTACAACATTGGAAATATTTTAATGTATTGAAGCACAAAATACAAATAAAACAACATATTAAACCAGGTTACATAGATAATGTTGCAGAAATATGACTAGTTATCAGTATTGCTTGTAGTTAGTCAATTTTGACGTTTTTTCGTGAAATTTGGAGCTGGCCCCCTACTGACGTCCTAATATTGAAATATTAGAACATTTGCTGTTTTGGACTGATTCCTCGGTTTATGCTGAATAAAAAGATACCTCAGTTCAATCAATTGAATATCAAATAAAAAGGTTAGGAACATTTTAGCATCCCCACCTCCTTATCGTAAACGCAAAATGAAGGCGTTAGATGCAATTTTTATCTTCTTTGATCTGCCAGTTCATCTCAATTTCTCGCGTGTTAACATATATTTTCTTCCTCGGCACATTCCAAAGTACTATAAAATCATAGTTTCGGAGAGTGGTGGAGGGGGGGGAGGGGGTGCAAGGTGGGCCTACTTTTTGTCGATGGAACGTCGCTCTGTGACGGCAGTGTTAAAGACAATCGGTAGTCATTGCTGTACTGTATCTGTATGACGTCTCTTGGGGCCACAGTCAAATTTCACTTAAGCTGAATAAATACTCCGTTGCAATAGCGGGTACGTATATACATACACTTGCATTCCTGTTGACCTGTTAGCATTAATCCCACCTATCTAGACACCATGCTTTATTGTTTGGTATCACTGAAGTTTGTGTTTGTCTGGCAACAGTATGATACTGGGGCAGGGGGTATTCAAATAATAACAGAACAAAAAATATCATCTTGGAAATGGGATCCGATTGTATGTGTAATTTACGTATCACATCTTTCTTATTAACGGTCCGATTCAGTTCTAATGTTGGCGTCATATAAATTTGTTGTCAGGGTTTTTGTATCTCAACTGACTGAAATCGTAAGGGGATCGTATTCCAATGGAAACACCTTCCGGACAACGGGATATGTATGTTTGTTTAGTCAATTTTCTTATTAATGTTCCGATATGTCTGTGTATTTCTCAGCACTTGTGTAGTGTTTGATTATTATCAAAGTTCGTTTCTGTTGTCCAGCCGTGTGAGGTCACTTGGGAATAGTATTTTCACATTGAAATTAAATCGAAAATAATCCCTATACAAAATGGTGTGCGTGATGAGAAAATGCTGTCTACCGATACGATAGTATGTATAATTGACTTTTTCCCTATTATCTGTGTGTCTATGTGTAATAACAGGTGGCATGGTGTCGGGCGATAGTCGATCTTAAATATACTGACTCCCAATGTATCCAAAACCTATCGTCCAGACCTATTTTTAACATATTTTCGCGAATCTTCGTGCAAAAAGCCATGGAATAGTTAGAGATAACTGACCAGAAATTTGTACATTTCTCTCCTGATATAATACATTTTGCTGATATACAAAATGCATATAATTCTCAGGTTTTCGGAAACCGCCTTCAATATAATGTATTACAGCCCTCCACTGATTCTCAGAAGAAAATTTGGAGCACAAGAGCATTTCTTCTTCGTCTTTTATAATTAACTAGCGTAAAACTCATCCTTCGGAGGGGAAAGAGCAGATGTCGGCATGAGTACTATAGAAAGTACGTGTAAGAATATTTCCATTTTCCCGGTCCTCTGCGGAGCGCCCTCCACCTTTCGCGGGATCGTTATCAATACCATTCTATTCTCATTTATGTATGCTTCGTATAGCTGTAGGTCAAAAACTACCATTGGATTTTATTGGATTCTTGCGGCCTAAGATTATAATCATGACAACACATGTTATGTAGCTATTTTGCCGATACGTAATTCGATAGAGTAGAACAACCTGTTGACCGCCGAGGCAGAAAATCCAACGTGACAATAAATGCGTCAGCCCACCGAGTTCGTTACGTGCAACGTCACCACATGCGTGTGTAGACTTAGGCCTGCTTGGCCGGAAATATTACGTTTAATACGACATGTCTTAATTTCTATACGTCTCTTTTTCTGAGTTGATACATGAGCGAACCATATACATTATACGTAATGCTATAGGGAAGTACGAGAATGTGTATGATCTCCTCGAAAATGACTCTCCGGTGGTATAAAGGATAGCAATAACGGGGCAAATAGGCGGATGGGCGTCTGAGAGTACCGACAGTTCTGTTACAAAATATACCGAGACAACTTTGCTATAGTATGTCCATTTTAATTAGTCGTCTACTTTGGAGCTTGTCAAAAATCAGTAGATGTCTTTGCATAAATTTTCTTTTTTGCAGCATGTAGAACAAACTGGACTCCATAAAATGACTACCATTCCTCCTTGATATCGATAATATATCACGCTTGAAGTAACGTTGTGATTATCTCCATATAAAACTGCAGTACAGTTGTTTCATGAACCGGGCCTCAATTACATAGAGAGACGTCATAATGTATTCATGTTTACTAGCACGAACGAAGGTCAACACTACCGCGTACGGTCATAGAGGTGTATGCGTTTTATCATTCAATAATTAAATTCTACCCGTATTGTTCGTAAATCCTGCGATTTGATTGGCTGATGAGTGCTCAATTTTTCGGTTCATACTTCAATGAATCTAAAAATATGATATGCCACGCCCACAACTGCACTACTTTTTCGTTGCTATAAATAGCACTGGATCACTGGTCGAAGTGTAAATCGATTCAGATTTTAGTGCATAATATTGCTCAAATAATGTCAACAGAAAACTCTAAAACCAACTGGAAAGAGTGAATTTAAATATTTATTTGTATTGAGAAAATTGTTTGTAAAATTACAAGAATTTCGAAGAGAAAAGAGCCGAGATAATGTTTGTCGGTCCTGGAAATCAGATCAGCAATAAGTCGACATCTCCGTGACCTTGAACGAGATTCTGACATTAGGTTTTCGCTTACCCACTTTTACCACAAATCCGTATAAAAAAATTATTACACCCGGTGAACTCCTGAAACCCACATCCTACCTGAGTTCTGGTTCTCTTGAGATACAGAGTTTGGTAATCCTTTCATTTGTTACCGTTCCCGTGGAGTGGAATTTCATCCGCCGGTTGTTTTTTTTGCTGTTGGGGTGCGGGAGGGGGGTTGCACTGATGGAAACGGGAATATGTCGTCCTCTCTCACGAAACCAAACACAAAATTTAACAAATTATACCGTCTTGACTGCCACGATAAGCGGATGTGTGTAACAAGTACCGTATGCAGATGTCCGATAAAATCCATCCGGCTACAATCACCAAAACTGATACACTTCGGAGTATGTGAAAGAATATCAACTTTCGCGTTTTCTGTCTCTGATATCACACAAAAATAATTATGCGTCCGCTCGAACACAACACAACACACACAGCACATGCACTCCATCGATTCCAGTCCACGTGTGACGGGTACAGGCGATGAAGGATGCAGAGTTTCGTCACATTATTGATATAAGCGGACACCGAAAGGGAGAAAGTTCCGTCATAATCTGCGACAGGGAATTCATGTTCCTCAGCTCAGAACAACACATTGATCAGTGAAATCGTCCTCCTTATGCCTACCCGGGGCGAGGTAAAACAGCAAGAAAATGCATCGCCCAGTCTGATCATCGGCTCTCAATGGAATATCCTGGCAAGGCCAACTCAAGTCGAACAATTTCTCCTCTTCTGCATGGTTTCATATCTCATTCTTCCATCGCAGAGCTTCGTAGAATTTTTTGTGTGTTTCAGTTTTCCTGACCTAAATAATTATCCCTGACTGAGAAGTTTCCTTCCATACACAATGTGCAACAAACTGTCAAACTGAAAACTGATTGAACCGCGCTTGGCCTACCGAGTGACGTGCGCGTGCACTGAGACGTTGCTAGGAGTTACGAACTTTGTTGACTGTATTTATACGCGCAGGGATTTTCCCGTTACAAGAATTAAACCGAAGAATCCGTTCGTTTCACGTTCAATTTCTTCTCTTGTTGAATTAGTTTTGCTTGATTAATTTAATTATATGGATTGACTGTGATTGACTGTTTGACGTTCATTGGGGTATGAACTTAAAAACCGCCGTGCAAACTTTGTATGACCCGCTACGCGGAATCATACAGTTAGCACAGCCGTTTTTAAGTTCATACCCCAATGAACGTAAAAAAAATCACAGTCAATCCTTAAGCAATTTCACTGGGCATGGTATATAAGCGACACTTCAACGGACCGCCTGTTATTACTTAATACGGAATCAATGACCTTTGTGCCAGTGAGTATGACTACATTATGACGCCTCTCTATGTAATTGAAGCCCGGTACATGAAACAAATGCACTGGAGTTTTGTATGAGGAGAATTACAAAGTTATTTCAAGCGTGATATATTATCGATATCAAGGAGTAATGGTAGTCATTTTGTAGAGTTCAGTTTGTTCTACACCCTGCAAAAAGAGAAAATTTGTGCGGAGTTAACTACTGATTTTTCACAGGCTCCAAAGTATAGACGACTAATTAAAATGGACAGACTATAGTTAATATTATGCAAAATAGGATGGCACGCGAACTGTTTGGAAGACACTGAGCACACATTCCGTTGGATTCAATAAGATATTCTCACAGAGTTGATGCATTATGCATATTATTCTGATGATATGGGCAAGACAAGAACACGTATATATTTTTGTTTTTCAACGTTCTACAGCAGTCACCAACAAGAAGACGTTAATAAGCTAATCAATTCTTGTGTAAATGTCATTAACATGTTTGTGGTTGACCCATTGTTCTGGTGAATGGCGGAGACAACTATCGGACGTTAATAAGCTGATAGCAATTCTCTTCGACTTCTAACTGTTTCGTTGATATTCGTCTGCAATCTAGTCACATACCAATGTCGAAACAGGTTCGTTAATCTTTCCAGCGAAAACTTAAACGCAGTTATATATTCAGTAATATTTATTTGGGAAGAATCGGTGCGTTTGCCTGGATCTGGAAGATGTCATATTGACGACTGGATTCATAGAGTGAGGCGCAGAGTACAGGTCGTTGCACTGCGAGAACTACAAAAGTGTTTAAAAGGTAAATATCGTGGATTTTTCAACCTGAGGATACTGGAGGCACGTAAAGTCATCTGTCGCTGTTGACATCTTGTAAGAAAGCATTTTTCAATGATGTTTCAAATGTGATTTTGGTCATTTAGGTTTTTTTCGAAGGTCCGGAGGAACGGTGTTTTCCTCTAAAAACATATTGTTGAATGGCGATTGTTTGGTGCTTCTCTATAACAATGTTTCCGTCCAGAAGATTTTTTTCCAATTAATAAGGTTTGGAGCAAAACAAACTAAACGATTGAAAAAGCATGCAATAACGGAGAATTGCAAAGCAGTGTGGCCCCGCTAGGACCTTTGAGGTTAAAATAATTCGTAAAGTATGTAAATCACCCGATTTTAACTTCCAGCCCCCACCCCTCCCCTCTCCCGATGTAAATCACCCGATTTCGATCCCTTTGGGGTTAAAATAATTCGTGAAGTAAATAAATCACCCGATTATTCTGCACATTTATATTAAATTTGAGTGTTCGTTTGACGCATCTTCCATTATACCCATGAACACTTTAATTGTTGTTCCTATTCTTCGGCCCGAATTTCGCCCCTCTCGCTTCAGAAAAAAAACACGCACACACTAAATCAGCCAGGCCGATACTATCAGGGTACACGATTTAAATACTGAAACGAACGAGGGTTCTCTTCTCCGGAAGGACGACATTGTGGGTTTTTTTTCAGTATATGTTCTCGATATTTTCACTCCTGGTTCACCACACAGACACAGGAAGGGTGTGGAGTGGGGAGAGGGGAGGTGGTTTTAGGATGAAGTGTCGAAATATGGGTTCTCTTTACATAACCCGATGCATTATATAAAAGACACACCAAGGCGCGAAACGAGAAATAAACAACTTACAACCCACCAGCATATTCTAGAAGTTTCGCCCTATACATTTCTGTCGTCAAATTATTAAATATGTGTAGTTTTACTCCTTTGCTGGGTGATTGAAAATCCATGCTGAGTGTCCATTTTACCCGTCTGAGATGATGGACTCCCTTTTTCTCAAACCGACCTTGATATTGATTGTTCAGTCGCGTGAACCAGATAAATACCCATCCAACAGTTCAGGTGGGAAAATCAAATTTACAGCTTCCTACACTCCCAGATCTATGTGAACGGCGAAAGCATGGCGACAGCAGGAGAGGAAGTACCTGGCTTATTGTTTTTGGTAGGTAGTCAAATGAAGTGTAAACCAAGTGATTGGATAAATAGGAAATTAATTTAGAATGAAGAGATAAAATGAATTAAACTTTAGCTGCAATCGCACAAAAGACATTTGTTGACAAGCCAATTTATTCAATGATCAAATTATTCAACAATGCCTTGTTTGCTGTCGGACTTGCAATTAACACAACAGGGACCAGAGTACATTGATCAATATACCCTGATAATGATGAACTTTAACCTCTCCAACCACTACCATCATAACAAGGCCCCAATTATTTTAGCACACGAAACACAACAGAGCAGATAGGCTCATGTATTTAAAATTCTAACCTCCTTCGGTGCGATATTGTGCAGCTCAACGACACTTTATGAAAATAGAGCTTACTCCCCCTGTAAAATGGAGATAAAAGAACTGTTCTTCAAACATCCGCCACAGCAGACAATCAACATAATAGAGAAATAAATTGACATCTAACGAATTTGCATAATAATGGACATATTTTGTTCCCTGTTCGAATATAATGTCATATTATTTTGGAGAATTACTGTTAAAACAAAACATCTTGGAATGTGCTGTTTAACCGTACATCAAAAACTAGCGATATCCATATCTCAAATGTGTTATCCCATTAACATAAATTAATATAGACAATGCTTACTCATCTAATATTATGTAATTATCTCTGGTTCACTACATGACACCACAAAAGCACAATACTTTATGCAGTACATAATGTAAGATATGGTTAAGGAACACTGTGAGTGCAATATACTTGATCCTTTTCACCTCACTGTCAGCTGATTAGAGTGTGACATATATCTGCTAAGTCTCTTATATTTGGACCGTGCTTCTATGTATGGTCGACGGAGGCTTCACGCGATGACTAATCAGAATCAGTCGGTTTGAGAAATGGCGGCCCATTAGCTCTGTGCGACGGGTAAAGTGGATAGTGAGCCTGGATGTTGAATCGCCTGGTAAAGGTGTAAAAGTACACAAATTTAATACTTTCACGACGAGATATATAGAGCGACACTTCTAGAATATTCTGGTGGGTTTTTTTTGTTGGAGTTAAACCGTTTACCTTGCTTCACACAAATTACGTTTCACAACTTCGTGTTTTATATAAAGCATGAGGTTATGTTAAAGACCCCATATTTCGACACTTCAACCCTCCCTTCCTTGGGGGTCTTGTTCACCATCAATCGTTTTTCAATCGCGACAATGAGCGAAAATCACGACTGATATATTGGAAAGGCTATTGTATTGAGTCGATTTTATCTTGTAATGATTAGACATTATACAGATATTGCACGCTGTGGGGTGTGACATCAGCCAGGGTTTGTCAGCTCGAGACAGTGAAATTCAACGAGTGCGGATCAACGAGTTGAATATTACCTGTCGAGAGCTGGCAAATTCTTATGTCACACCCCACAGCGTACAATAATTGTTATATTATACCAGATATTTATAAAATAGTTTCTTTCAGATGTATACAGTGGTAGCAGAAGACTAGCGTTTCACAACAACAACAATAACAATCTGACATCGCTGGTAACCGAAAACTACGGATCCAAACCGATCTGTACCTTTCCCTCTGGCCGTGGAAGCAGTTGGCGAACTACCAAATTTATTCGTGCAACAAGTTTGTCGCATACGAATAGATGATGCACAAAATCTCTCTCAATTTGCCGAAAGTTCACTCTGAAACCGACATCTGTTGGAGCGCGAGCTCTATCCGCAAAATGGTACATCTTCAGAAAATTTATGACCTAGGCCTATCCCAAAATTGTTTAGCATAATCAGATAAACAAGACTAGTACGATCAGACAACATGAAGGCGAAAATACTGTATAATTGACGTAATTCGTTGTTTTCCGCGTTTCAATGGTTGATCTTCAATGCAGAATCTAGGTCAACTAAATTTATAATGTCTGCTGCTTCAAACGAGTAGTAGGCCTACAAGTACGTTCAGTTTTATTTTTTTAACAACAAAACTTGCATAATGTTAGCAACAAAAGTACATATCATAGGGCGTATGAACAGTACTATGTATTGAATGAAGAACAGAAATGCTGCAAATTCCCTGACCTGATCATGAACCTGTCACGTTAAGAACCTTGGAATAGGTCATAAATTTTCCGAAGATGTACCGTCTTGCGCTCTATCCCTAGCAACGGTAGCCGCGAGCGAGCAAGCAAACACACGGGAGACAACTGCGCGAGATCGTTGGACATAACTTGCCATGAGACATTACTATTGTCACACGGCCTGCTGCATGAAACAGGGAACAACGGGAATCACGATATACCACAAGTTTCTGCCAATGAAATTAAACAATTTTGGTATAAGGTATAATAATAGGCTATTTCCATGGTTCTAATTATTTACACGGTTACTATATTTGTTCTGTGATATATCACTAAGTGTTCGTCTGTACGCAGTGCTTTTTTTCATGTGCGTCTGGTACTAATCATCCATTCTTCATTTTGGCGCTTTTTAATGTTTTTTTTTCATTCCAATTTCTATCTCGTTACTATATTTGCGCTCGCTGTGAAAAATGAAAATTTGTAATTTGTTCTTGTAGATATTGAGAGAATGACCATTACACGCTTTCTGTACTTGGTATGGATGATGGGTGAGTTTTTCGAAGCGTCGTTATATATATGTATGACTCTCTTAATGAATTATTCGCACCCAGATTTCAAGTTAGAGTGATTTGTACATTCCACTCCATGCATGTGCCCACTCATCTAAATCACGCTTCCCAAATGGATCCCTGATGACACCATTAACGTGTCCTGATGGGGTCATCTTTAACTGACCGGTCATCAGTGCGTCCAACAGCTTAACACTATCTGGCCTGGGCTTTTTGGGACCTGTCCAGGAAATGACCCCACCCTCCGCCACTAATTATTTTTCTTATCCCTTGAGCTACACTCTCAGAAATATTCAGGGAATAATCCTGAATAGATCAGGCTGCACATCAACAACTCAATTTCAGGGATTTTACCTGAAATCCAGGGATAGTTTCCTGGATTTAAGAAAAAAGATCCCCGAATGAGAGGATTTCCCTTGAAATTCAGGCACATTTACCACTCTGATTAGTAAGTTCCAGACCCTATTCAGGTACGTAAAATTCCCTAAAATTCAGGTAATTTTGCTTTAATTCATGGATGATATACCTGAATTTCAGGAAATTATCCCTTGATTTCAGGTAAAATCCCTGAAGTTGAGTTGTGGATATGCAGCCTGATCTATTCTGGATTATTCCCTGAATATTCTGATAGTGTATGGAGCTTAAGCATACCACACTATACCCTTGGGTCGAGCCCCTCCGGAAACAGTTCCAAGATGGCGTCTGTGATGATGTCACAGTGGCGCCTTTTTCAAGAAGGCGTTTTTAGTTGATTTTTTGACCAGATTGTTCGAATTTTTCTATTTATGTAATTTCTCCCCGAAAACTGCACCAAAGATTTTAAATTTTAATCTGATGTAAAATAAAAAAGTTTTTATCCACTTTTCCTCGCGAAAAAACAGAAATTTTGAAGAAACATGACGAAAACATGACTTCTCTGGAACCCCACGTGGCCGCCATCTTGAATTTACCCATGAACCTCCGCTCGGGGAGTGATACAACAGGCCCAAAATGCCCCCAATATGATAACCTACAAAGTCATAGAGTGTCAGCTCTCAAGTCTTTTGTTGTGGAAATAACGCAGAAAGTTTGGTAGCAGGGCCATAATGGCTGTCCCATAATGGCCCCTCAGGACTGGTAGGATTAAATAAAAGCACGGCTGAGATACCACAGCGACGTCTTTGGCTCCTCACTATTCTAGTCTGAATGTGAATTGCCGAAGGAAGCTTTTTTCTGGAGTCATATGGTTGTTTTTTTAGTCGTGAAATAGGTAACCCAATATATTTATATCAGCGACATAAATGTATTCCCATGAGCTCGGCATTACAAGGGAGACCTATTGCATGTTTTCTTTTGGACAAAATTCTGGAAGACAGCAATTATGTTCCTTCTCATTCGTCCTACATCTATCAACATTTTTCTGGACAATTCCCTCTCTTTGGATAATCCTTACTGACAACGTAAAGGATAAATATATTAAAAAGTTTAGTGAATATAAAAGAAACGACCAGTTCATCTATACATGTACTACGGATATGGACGGATATGCATGTGACAAATATCGCCTAGTATTACTCTACCCTCTGAAAAACGTGCGGATTTCAATCAACGTCACGAACAGTATTGAATAAACTGGTTGGGGCGTGGCTATGCTATCTGGCGTCCACATTCCATATTCACTCAGGTCTTCTGCACAAAGGCTCGTAGCCGTTGCTAATTGATAGATTAGGTTAATTAGGCTCTGGGAGCACAGACCCCAGTGTCTGGACAGTAGAATTTAAATTCAGTATAATTTAAATAAGTCATCCTAATTGCATGCGCCATATTGGATTTGCCCGCCAAATACGAAAAAACAAAGTAACGTTTTCACATTAAAAACTGTTTAACTGACCGTGTTACTGGTGTCCACTCAATTTTGAAACATTTGTTATGTCATCTAACCCTACGGGAAATCTCAGCTTGCCGTTTTATTGGTATAAATCCATCTCTGAAAACAGTAAACTTACGGCTTCTGTCAGCCGCCCTCTGCCTCGTCCGGGACGTAAATTGCTGTCTACGTCATCGCTTTCGTGACTCTAAACCCGCACTAAATTATTCGAGCCATCTCATTGGTCAATTATCGGGACTAGTTTTTGCGGGAAATACGAAATTGTTTTCAAAATGTCAAAATTGTCGAAAGACGCAGAGATATTGATATGGTAGGTTTAATAACACGTCGGCTGCATTTGGACCTTTCAATTTGTAAAATTCAAAGCATCTTGTCATTATGTTTGTTATAAAACCAAGACGATCCAGTCAAAAATGTATATATATATAATGTAATTTCAATGGGTAACCGACCCAGCCCAACCGAGACGCACCCACTCAAACAAGAAAAATGAAAGAACAAAAGTCACACAGATTTAATGATTCTTTATCATTCTTTCTCCCCAGCCTAATCAACATATTGTTTTTTGTAAGACAACAAACAATCAAATTCTGAAGGAATAATTTTTTTCTAACAGAAAACTCTTAGCAACCCTTGTTTAACTTTGTCATCAAGCGAAACCTGCACAAAGGGAAGCCGCCACTGCGCGTACTCAAATGCTCGGTACTGTACAGAAAGGCACCAGCACAATACCACACAGTAAATAATGAACTGTGAAGTACTCCTCAGTTACATGTACCGCGCAGCAATTTCAATATACTACCATTGGAGTTACAGACAGTGCTGTTGTCGTGCAGTTACTATTCAGCAACTTAATAGTATTGTACAGTTGCCAACCACTGGAAAGCAAGTCACCAAATGTGAACTTTAGTACTATTGTGGAAGCTGTTGTTACCGCGGTATACTCGCAGCACACACTTGCTACTTCTCCTATCATTAGCCCACGTGACGAAAAAAACACCCCTATCTTTACTGCGCAATTGGGTGGTTGCTGTACAGTATCATGGTCTCATACAGAATCTCATCGAGGCACCGGTCATATCGTATCTCAAAAACATAAACAACATTGATTGAAATTGTAGTTTAAGGGCCGCTTCCCATTCGGATTTCGCGGCCCATCAACTCAATGTACATTTCTTTGTTTTTTTAATATCTTTTCCAGCGCTAAGTACATAAATAAATAAATGAATCAATAAATAAATAAATAATAAATAACAATGAGAGATTAGTAGGAGATATAAATAGAAGTAAATAAGAATCGCTATGTACAAGTTCGTAAGTCTCTTTCTGGTTTTTTTTGGTTAAGTTGTACTAGTAAATATGAGTTCACTGTAGGCCTTATCGCGTGGATGATTCCTTTGTCTTGGTACCCCTTTGTACGCACAAAGCCGTCCAGAAAAAAACTGGGAGAACCATGGGCGTCTTCAGGATTTTTCGAATCGACTTCCCTAACGACGCCCTTGGGAACAGGGTGGGTTCTTCCAGAAATCTGTGCCTGTAACAATTGCTTGGAGTGTGTATTGGGGCACAGGACGGCAGATCTACGTCCTATATTGTGTGAAAGTCAAAGGCTGATATTCTGTGTTGAGGCGTCAGTTCGGTGTCATCCATGCGGTAGCGTGTCGGTGTGGTTTAGGATTTGGTATTCTGGTTGCTTAGTTCGGTGGGGTAGCGTGACTGGCGTGGTACAGGGTCGAGTATTCTGGACGTTCTTGTGGACCGACGATGATGATCTTCATCATGTTCATCTCCATTTGGTGCTGTTTTATAATATTTGCCGTCATCGGTGTTCTGTTTCATGGCTGGTCTTACTCGTCTGTGATCTTCAGTGGGCTGTGCCTGTATTACAAAGAATAGAAGAGTTTGTAGTTCTTGTTTTCTGGTGTTATTTTTTGCCACCGACTGGCACTATCGTGATCTAAGTCACACATGATCTGTAGCAATAATTAATTAGGTACTAAATATTATAAATAAAAATATTATTATAATTAAAGCCGATTGTGAATGTTTGATATAACCTCCAGTCTTCTGCCCCTGCTAGAAAACCGGACGGTTAACATTCGTTAACGAGGGTTGGAAATAAGGGAACACAATTTGGTCGGAGCTCATTATTAGGAGCTTTTAATTTGTTCAGTGAATTTGTCTATGTTATTGCTATGGCATTTTGATTGGTTAGTGCCCAAATTTGATCAGTCATTTCTGATCACTGACCCTTATTTCCGCCCCTGTAAAATAGTTTTGACTAAGCGTGTTACATTTATTTAAATTTGGTCCTAGGTTTCTTGGTGTAACCATATAGTATTAAATGGTAGAGTGATAGTCAGTCGATTTGATGTAAGCTGGTAAGGTGGAGTATACTTTGTTTATAAGAGGTGATTTAGGATTTAATATAGAAGCCAACGACAGAGGGACATTTAAGTTTTTGAGTTCGTTTTCCAGTGTGTGGCGATAGAGGTCATGTTTTGGGCATTTGAGTATAAAATGTTCTATCGTTTCTTCTTCGTTGTTGCATGAGGTGCATAGTGGTGATGTGTTTTTTATTAGCTTAGAGAGGTGTGATTTTAGTCCTGTTTTGCCTAGTCTTAATCTTGTGATGATGCGGTCGTCACGTTTACTGTCTAGCTGGAATCCACAACTCCTTCTTTTTCCCTTATCTAGAATACTATGTAGCCATCTACCTCGGTTTTCTTCGTTCCATTCCTTCTCCCATTTACTATCTATTCTGGATTTAATGATAGAATTCAGTTCTTTGGTTCCTAGTTTTGGTGAGGGTGTCTTTGGCTGTCCTATCGGCGGCTTCATTTCCCCTAACGTCCACGTGGGCGGGAATCCAAGCTAAAATGGCGTCAATGTCATTGTCTCGTATTTGTGTACATAAAATTTCTATTTCGTGTATGAGGTCAGGTCTGCTGTCGGATTTGGAGTTCTCTATAGATACCAGTCCGCTTAAGGAATCGCTAAGAATAACGATGGAAACCGGTCGGTTCTGAAGAATCCATTCGAGGGCCTTGATTATGGCGACTAATCCCTTATAAAAAAAACACGGTAAAAAGTATGGTAAAAAAAACCACGGTTTTTTGGGACAGGTAATTACCATACAAATTACCGTGGTAATTACCATACAAAACCGTGATAATTACCATACAAATTACCGTGGTAATTCTCATACAATTACAAGCGTCTAGTCCGTCATTCATAATCCAGCCGTCGTCCATTAGAGAATATCCGCGTCCATAATCCAAAGACCTATTCCATATAACAGTATTAGCACCAAATTCAAAAGACAATCATAGTATACATAAACATAGGCTTGTTTCCTGCAAGAGAGAAGCGGTCAACAGTTTTCAATGATGCCGGCAAGACATCATGATGTTCCAAAAATATCAAATCCGTATCGCTGATCAGTATTCTTAATCCATAATATTCGTTATAGAGTCGTCATCTAAAAAAAAGATGTAACTCAGTCACGCTTTGATTGTGACTGTTCATATGAGTACCATGAGGATCTTGAAGTACATGGGTTCATACGGCCCCTAGCCCCGGGTTAAGCGGAATTAGACACAAGTTACCAAACGTAGCGCCATAGATCTTGCACGCTACGTTCGTATTTTGCTATCAGCATGCGATATGTATCGCCAAATTTGAGAAACTTTGAGTGGAGGCGCTTGGTGGAATAGCCCTGTTTTACAAGTTTCTGCAACAATGTTTTGTGACGTGGATTAAAATCATCACATTTAACATAGGATCTAGCAAATGCTACTAAGCGAGATATGTATACGCCATATGCAGGTCCCACTGGAATATTACTATCCAGAAAGGGATAGTTTACGATGTCGAAATTGTAATCATCTCTTTTGTCATAAAGTCGACGAGAGAGAATGCCCGCTTCATTTTTGTAGAGATAGAGATCTAAATAAGATGTGCCTGTAGGGCTATCTGTAGTTTCCTTCAAATCCAGTGAAGGTGGATATATATCCTTCACTGCGTCATTTATATAGCGATTATCCACAGCGAGAAGATCGTCTATATAGCGTTTGGTGAATGAGAAGGAACGGGCTTTGAATGGATCGGTTTTTGAAAGCGCCTGCATATAGTCATATTCATAAGAGAACAGATACAGGTCAGCCAACAGGGGTGCACAATTAGTACCCATTGGAATACCTATATGCTGCTGATATATTGTGTTGCCAAATTTCACATAGATATTTTTAATGAGAAATTCAAGCAACTCTATAAACAAAGTAACATCCCATGAATGATATCTCTTGTATGTAGTAGAGCTAAAGAATGCTTTATGGCTTCCGACATTAATATATCTACGATCAGTTTTCTTGAACACAGATACTATTAATGAACTTAGACGGTCAATAAGGTCCTGATGAGGGATTGTAGTATAGAGAGTCGAGAAATCCCATGTGGATACATGTCTATACGGTATGTGACCTTTAGCATCAAGCTCTTCCGTAAGACATTTTGAGTTTTTCAATATCCACATACATTCAACGCCAGAGTTCTTAGAAATAGTGGCGCAATACCTTTCCCAAAATGCTTTTACCTCCTGAAGGGCCCTCGCCAATAGGGTTGAAAGAAGCTTGGTGGTGCAGCTTCTAGAAACAGCTATGAATCTAGCTTTGTATGGTGATTTATGCATTTTGGGAGTCCAGTATATTTTTGGTATGTCGTTATGATTGGTTGGAAGACAAATACCTCTTTCCCTGAGAAACTTTTTGTGATTGTTAAATAAATCTTCCAGAGTAAATGCAGTTTGGGAGTAAGTAGACGTATTTGATGAAGATATGTCTACACTCAATTCTTTAACCAGCACCTGGTAATAGTAATATTTACATATGAATATTATATTATTCGGAGCTTTGTCTGCTGGGACTATGACGAATTTACTCGGGAGATTTGCTAGAACTTCTTGCGAATTGAGGTTTCTCAGAACTTGTTTTGCTTGGGGAAGAGTACTTCTGTCAATATGGCGGATTGTTTCAACGACCTTGCTCTTGGTGAGGTCCAGCCAATCAGCGAGTACTGTAGGTTCAACTTTTTCTCGCTTAGACCAATCAATAACGTACTGTTCCAATGCAGACAGGACTATCTTCCGGTCGGCCTTCAGATTTATTCTTCTTGGCTCTCTATATTTAGGTCCCTTCATCAGGAGTAATTTCAGATCCTTATCACTCACCACATCAAGGTCACCAGTCACAATATGTTTGCATGGTGTATAGATAAAGTTCGGCGATTCACAATCACAACTATAGCCTCCTGACGTGTATAAGTTCCAGTCAAACTCCTGGACAGTATTAGAGTAATTGAATATTTTGGTGGCTATAGATTTAGTGTACTTATATGAAATGCAAGGAGGTTCTGTGAACTTAAAATAGTTCGGTACAGCGTTGCGTACCTCTGGATCATTCAGGATTCGAGGTAAATTAATGATGTCTAGTCCTTTATCTAAGTAGTTGAGTTTCAAGAAAAGTCGATCTTGAGAGGTTTCGATTATGTTCACTGGACGATACAACCGAAAATACGCTATATCTTGACATACTTTAATGATTTTTGATGGTATTATATTTTCTGAAGACGCAGATTGTTGTATATCTGTGGCTATTTGATCTAAAGCTCTCAGAGGTAACGCATACAGAACTGTACGTAAGCTATGTATACTATTGGGTGTGTTAGTTAAACCCACTAAGTAATTTAAAGTGATATGATCGTGAATCATCGAACTATTAAACTTTCGCCAACCATGGCTGCGATGTCTCCGTTGATGGGGTTTAAATAGTTGGGTAATGTTGGATATATTTGAACGGCGGTTTGTAGCATTACCGAACCCACTGACATTATCATTTAAACCAAACGGAACCGTGGTAATTACCATACAAATTACCGTGGTAATTACCATACAAATTACCATACAAAACTGTGGTAATTACCATGGTAATTACCTGTCCCAAAAAACCGTGTTTTTTTTACCATACTTTTACCATAGTTTTTAACCGTGTTATTCATCCAATCCTGGGATTCACCGTGGTATTTACCTTACTATTAACCTACAAATTACCATGGTATCTACAAACCATTCACCATAAATTACCAAATTATCATATTTTGCCTCATGCAATTAGCATACAATTTTTTTACCGTACTTTTATCATGGCTTTTTAACCGTGGTAATCATCCAATCTTAGGATTCATTGTGGTATTTTACCTTACAATTAGTCAACAAATTACCATGGTATCTAAAACACGCTCCCCATAAATTAACAAATTATCATATTTTGCGCCATGCAATTTTCTACAGACAGTTGTTCAAAATCGAATATAATGGTCTCTAAAAGAACTGTATCAGAATGAGTATTGTTAATGGTAAACTTTTAAGAAAATGATGGCTGTGTGGAGATAAAGTGGGGTTCCACAAACAATGAAACTGTGATTCTGCAACAGCAACTCTCGAATTCACTGCAAATGCAACTCATCGGATAAGAAAGTGCAGACTTATTTCCCAGGAACGAATAAAAGAAAAAATGGTTGGGTGAAGTTTCAACTGATTTAATGAAGCAAGACAAAATATTTATACAGTAAACATAATATATGTGAGTCGGTCTTTCTTTGTGTGTCTGTTTCCTATACTAAAGTAACAATCAATGTTATCCCCTCATTTCTTCAGCTGTCTTCATTTCAAATTCTTTGCAGCGTTGTTAAGTTTCTCTCGCATGAAGAACTTTATCTCCGACAATGTCTTCTGGTGGAATTGTTGCTGCACTGAATCTGAAAAAGAAAGAAATATATACTATAGATAAACTGCAGATATTATACCCCAAGCTGTAAACTGACCAACATAGAATTACATCTTTTAAAGGGAGGTAACTCAATTCTATGATGCGTGTCAAGTAACATAATACAGCGTATAAATAAAGTGGTACCACTGACTGAATAATCAACACAAGAGAATGTTCCTTATCATTTTAAGATGGCCACATCAACCAAGTCTACATCTTTCAAAGGGAGGTAACTCAAGTCTATGATATTTGTCAAGTATAATAATACAGCTTATTATTAAAGTGGTAACATTGACTGAATAGTCAACAATAGAGATAGTTCAATATAATTGATGGGGACATAAACCAGGTCTACAAAGATGGGAGCAGAGTAATAAACGCATAATGATTCTGAGGAAAAATTGTGGGACGGGGTGCGATGGTGTAACTTTTTCCAGGTTTCCATGAGTTCAAGTGTAGTTATAATGGACCCTATGCATATTATCAGTCTATGGAAATGGCCCCTACAAGGAACTGACATCAACTGAGAGAAGCTGATGTGCATATAGGCTTTATTCAGGTTGATTTTTTTATTGCCACCAATTAATTTTCACAAAAAATTGTCTGTTATACTTACTTGCAATCTCCCGGACATAACTGCGATCCATGCCTGGCTTTACTTGAAGGCCCCCGGCTCGCTTCCCCCCGCCAACAGAATGCATGGATAGAAACTCGTCACGATACAGAGCTTGAAGGAGGGTGTTCATCATCTTCCTCGAGTCTTAAAATTCCAGAAGATATGGAAAACTGAAATGGCAAAATTTGATGCAATGGATTAGTCCCATCAATGCCTTTTATTTCAATTCAATTCTATGAAAATAATCTGTATGTATTTGATATGCACAGGGAAAACAATATCATATGTGATTCAATTTGCAAGTAACAAATAGCCGAGAATGGTCATGCTTATCAGTGTTGTGTGAAAAGAGAAGTGAAAATACAAAAAAGAACTGAAAAGACAAGATATGATGTAATACATTACGTTAGTCCCATGAATGAGACTTTTTAGGAAAATAAGTTGCAGATTTTATGTTGTATGCATAAGAAAACATTATCGCATCTCATTCAATGTTTAAGTAACAAATAGCAGACAATCGTCATGCTTATCAATGTTATGAAGCTTACATTTCCAAAATGTGAAAACAGCTTACCAAAGATTCTTCACGTGCCCCCGATGTGTCTTCCGTGGTCACCCATTCCATTCCATCTCTGGAAACATCGACAACGACTGGGCTGATGTCAGATGTTGTCGGGGAGGATGGTCTCACTGTGACACAGTGGTCGTCTTGGTGGTGGATCGTTGACTCACTGGGGCTTACAGTAGCGAGATGCTGGGTTGGCAGACTGGTTCGTTGTTGGGGCTGAAGTAAATCGGATAACTTTTCCACCAAGGATGGAAGACCTGAAAAGAGAAATATTCATGGTTTTATAATTTATATGCCATATGGGTACATTCCAAACTTAAAATCAATTAAGAGTTCAAACCAAGGCATAATGAGGTAAATATGCTGGATTCTATACCCCGGTTGCTATGGTTCACATAATTTATAGAGCCCGCGTGTTTACTAACTACGATACGAGTGAGTTCAAATCAACGTCGCACCAGTTATATTTCAGCAACACGGCGACGACAACCCCTTTCACAATATTGATAATTTCTTAACTTTGCTAAATATAACGAGCTTACTATTTATGAAATTTGTTACTATAGAGAGCTTGCTATTCCCCAATTTAGTCGGGCCTTACGACAAGCATACTGGGACTGAGGCCCTATTCCTTTTAACGACACCCAGCAGCCCCACGGGGCTAACTACGATACAAATTTTACTTAAGGAGAATTACTTGGTAAGACTTTCGATTAATTCCTCCAAATACAACTAACCGGCAAGGGAAGAAACTGTAGCCACTAAGGATTCATTCGTTGCCCTTAGGGCCTTTTTTGTTTCCTGGAGGTCTGCGACTGCCCGCTGTAGATCAGCTACTTCTTTCCGCAATTCTGCTACCTCTGACTGTGATTGCGATGTCACCTGTTCGTGAAAAGGACAAACAATTTGTATATACAATTTACAATAATACAAAATACATATTTTGATTCAAATTACTGTTTCAGTACATGTAGAAATTACCGTTTCACAATATTACAATTATTAACATGTACAGTATGTCACTGAAGGTTTTGGAAATGGTTTGGGTGATTGAAGATCTATTATTCATGTAGTCAAGTACCTGGCCTCTTATCTAATAAAAAAACTCAAATATTTGTGACATCAATTCTCTCTGTTCATGTCTTTTTACCAATGTTATGCATGCTGGTTTTCTCCTTATAAAATGGTGCAACCACTATATCATTATTTTCAAAACTTGATAATTATTATTCTGCAAGTTTCAGTCGAACAATTAGTCAAACAATCAAGAGATACAAAATGTTTTTACTAACATATAATTTTCATTTTTTAGAAGTTCTCGATATCATAGAACCATATTATAATCTCTATGTTTGCACATTTTTGGTGTTTAAGATACATGTTTCGCAATCAAGTTTCATTTGATGAAAAACACAACCTTTGCCAATGCCGGCTTTGTGCACAATAAAAAAATGTTGACTCAGCAAGTTTTTGTATCATAAAACAATTACATAGACAGACAAAATAAATACTCACTGCTAAATCTCAAAACTCGGGCTGCAACTTTCTGGACTTTGCCATTCTTCATTGGCCAGTTGACTTGACAATGACACACAGTGTCAATGCCCCAGGTATCGTTGTTCATATCATTGTTGTTGTTGAGCTTGAAGGGAGAAGTCGTAGATTTGTTGGATCGGTGGATAAATACTGTCTCATCGTTCGTTCATTGAATATTTAAATACCCTGGACATCTGGTTGATATCGTTGTCCAACCACAGGTGGCTAAAGCCAAACAAACATGCAGCAGTGAAAGAAAACATCAAGGTTTGCGGCATTTCCATAATCCGCCATCCCGGTCCGCTCGACGAGTAACACCATGAACACAACATGCATGCCAACAAGGAAAGTTACACACTGCATGGATTTGAGATGCCCTGCACACATATTCATTGTTGAGCTACTCAGTTTAGTCGATCAAACGATCAACTTTGCTTGACCACACAGTAGGCCAGCTGGGTTACAGTGAAGAGTCAAAACAACGCGAATTTTCTCACACAAACCATGAAACAACAGTACACAACTGCCCGACATTTTAGCCTCGTTTCCGTCACGATGAGCGCGCCATCTATCGGCCAAATAAGAAAGACAACTCTTCTTTATAATTTACGGCCTGGCGGTGATTTATCAGAGCGAGTATTGTCATATGTATGAATATATCGGTTATTTAATAGATTGTTGTTTTATTTTTGATTGAAACTATATAATTCATCACATTATGAGCTGTATACGATCGGCATATATAGCATTCATCTGAATGCATGATTACTAACCAAACAAAAAGTCCTTTTTCAGCCGTAAGAAAAGGCAAGTTATGATCTTTACAATGACAGTCTCCAAGCAGAGGTGTAAACGGTGTATTTTATTAAAGTACCTATATGTGGTTCTGAAACGGAGAATATAACAAAGACTTACGAACGTCGTATGCATGCTCACGACGTGCCTTGCATTGTTGATGCGCCCATTTGAAACAGCAAGCAAATTTGATGGCAGTGGCACCATGTTGTTTTATCCACGATTAAGTCGGATGTACCGGTACATATGAAGTATCTTCATGGCTTATCGAACGGTGTCATTGTCTGCTAGCGCGAGCTAGTGTGATTAAGGTGTGAACTCAACAGGACGTTTTTACAGTCAATGTATGGTAGGAAAAAAACCTACGTTTTATCAGTGGTTTTACTGTGTGGATATATGGATATGTGAGCCATTATTTGTAATGGAATATGTATGTAAACCTATAGTTTGGCAATTTTGTGTGATATTTCGAAAGTAATAATTATGAAATAAAACTTTATTATTGTAAGAAACTCTTGTTTTCTACAAAGATCAACTTTTAGGGAACATTTCAAAGAAACACAAATTGTCTCAGAAAAGTGTATGGTACATACATGTAACACTAAATTGCTGGGTATTGTGAACCTGAATTACCACGGTTCGTCTGATGTTTGATTTACTATTATGATTTGTTACCACGGATTTGAACAATGAAGTTTCACGGTCTACCATTGAACATCATAGTTGACCACGGTTCGTTGTATGGTAAACCATGGTAAAATTGACCATAGATTTTATTACCATATTTATTACCGTATGGATGCACGATACATTATCATGGATTTTCATGGTTCAGCCTGGAATACCATGGCTCACCACGGTTCGTTGTATGGTAAACCACGGTAAACTTTAGCATACAATCTTTTACCACGGATTCCCCATAAATTACCATGGATGTTCATGGTTCAGCCTGAAATACTGAGGTTCATCACGGTTCGTTGTATGGTAAAGCAGGGTAAACTTTACCATACAATCTTTTACCATGGATTCACCATAAATTACCACGGATGTTCATGGTTCAGCCTGGAATACCGTGGTTCACCACGGTTCGTTGTATGGTAAACCACGGTAAACTTTACCATACAATCTTTTACCTCGGATTTACCATACATTACCATGGATGTTCATGGTTCAGCCTGGAATACCGTGGTTCACCACGGTTCGTTGTATGGTAAACCACGGTAAACTTTACCATACAATATTTTACCTCGGATTTACCATACATTACCATACAGAACCGTGGTTTACCATGCATTACCATACTTTACCCTATGGTAATGTATGGTAAACCACGGTTTTTTTTATAAGGGATTCAGTGGTGTATACAGACATATTATCTGGTAGTTTGAAACCTTCGTGAATGTCAAGTTCTGGTATAACGAATGCAGAACCTGTATTGTGACTTGTGTTTTTGGAGCCGTCTGTATATATTTTCAAGCGATTTTTCCAATGTGTGTCAATATATTCGAGGGCAGTGACCCGTATATGCTCTGGGTTGTCCTGTTTGGTAATGTAGCTATGTATATTCGTGTCCATGTGTGGTGTGATTAGTTGCCATGGTGGTCTATTGACCTTGTCAGTGTCAAAGATACAAGAGATAGGAATGTCGTGTTCTTGGAATAATCGTTCTATCGTGTAACCGAGTGGTGCGGAGTCTTTTTCCCATTTCGTTTTTAGGAATTCGTATTCGGTTTTTGGTCCAAAAAATTTGTGGCATGGGTGGTTTTCGCCCTTGGCTATTGTTTTCCCAGCATATTTCATTGACAGCTCTTCTCGTCTTAAATGTAATGGTTTTTCATTAGTTTCTATTTGTAGACTGCATAATGCAGCTCCTTTGAAGGCCGAATACTGAATGCTGTCTATTCTTTTCAAATGGGTCTTGCATGCTGATTGGTAAGCGATTGAACCATAGTCTATTTTGGATCTGATGAGTGTTTGATATAATTTGATTAAGCTATGTTTATTGGCCCCCCAGTTGGTACCCGATACGCACCTCATAAGGTTCAGGTCTTTGTTACACCGAATAATTAATTGGTCGATGTGGTCTTTCCATGTGAGTTTTCGGTCGAAGATCATACCTAGGTATTTGACACTATTCTTAAACTCGATTTTCTGGCCTCCTAGTGATAGCATGATGTCTGTGTTTTGTTTATTTGAGAATAGCACACCGGTAGTTTTGACAGCTGAAAATTTGAATCCCCATTTATCGGCCCAGTCGCTGACTGTATTTAGTATCTTTTGCATTATACTTGTTATTTTTTTTATCGAGCCAGCAGATTTCCACATGGCAGCATCGTCAGCATCAAAAGTGATTGTTCAATTTCAGGATGTTTTGTGTCAATTTCGTTGGCCAGGCCATTAATCAGGGTGTTAAAAAGGGTGGGGCTTATGACGCTGCCCTGTGGGGTGCCGTTATCTAGCTGGTGGTCCATGGATATGGTGTTACCAATACGAACTTTGAAGTTTCGGTCATGAAATTTTTTTTTTATCCAGTGTTGTATCCTGCCCTTGATTCCTAGGTTGTTTAATTGGGTGATAATCCCGTCCTGCCATACAAGGTCAAACGCCTTTTCTATATCCAAGAAAATGCCTAATGTATATTGGTGTTTGGCATTACCCTTTTTGATTGAGTGTTGGAGTCTGGCTATGTGGTCTAAAGTACTTCTTTTTTTCCGAAAACCGCTTTGTGTTTTGTTTAACAAGTTGTTGCTTTCCAGGTGATATTCAAGTCTGTTTTTGACCATGGTTTCCATAATTTTGCATAAATTTGACGTGAGTGAGATCGGCCTATATGACTTACTGTCTGATGGGTCTTTACCAGGTTTTGGTATTGGGATAACAATAGATGATTTCCATTTGTTCGGGAGTTGTTTGGTCTTCCAGCTCACATTAATTAGTTTTAGAATTAGTTTCTGAGTGGTGTTTGGTAGGTGCTTTAGGATTGTATACCCTACAATGTAGTTTGTCTTCGCCGGGTGAACTTTCTTTTTTAGAGTGTAAAGCTTTTCTGTATTCATTGATATTAAAGTCTCCGTTAAGGTAGTTTTCTATATAATCATTTGTGTCATTTTCCAGGATCGTTTCTTGTTTGATTTTTCTGAATTCCGGTTTCAGGTTGTTATCGCTACTGTTTGATGCGAATGATTCAGCAAGATATTCTGCCTTTTCGAGATTAGTTCTCTTTGTTTTGTTTAGTACGGGTATTGTGTTAGTTGCTTTCGCTTGAATGCTTTTTATTTTATTCCATACTTTCTTTGATTTAGTTTTCGTATCTATAGTGTTGCAAAAATCTTCCCAGCATCTTGATTTGGCTTCTTTGACGCTTTTTCTGCTATTCTTTTCAGCTCCTTATATATTTCATGATCACTCTGGAGTCGACTTTTTTTGAATTTTCTGAGTGCTTTTTTCTTTGCCGCGATGTTCTTTCCACACTCTCGGTCCCACCAAGGCACTGGATTTTTGTTGGGCCGCTTATTCGTAACTGGAATATGTCTTTGTGCTATGTTTAGAAGTTTGCTGGTTATATTTTCATTGAAAGTCTCTATATCATTACTAAATATATCGTCATGAATTAGACTTTGGCAATCGTTTTGGAAACTTTCCCAGTCTGCCTTGGAGTATTGGAAGCGTGGGAGAGGGTCTGTCTTTTCAAAATCTGGTTTCATGCTAAATTTAGTTAGGATTGGAAAGTGGTCGCTGTCTAGTGTATCTGATAGGACTGCCCATTCTGATTTAACTGCTAGTTCGGGAGAGACTATTGTTAGGTCAATTGCAGTGAGTTTACCGGTTCGCATATCTATTCTAGTCCCTTCTCCTGAGTTCAGGAATACGAGGTTATTATCATCTAACCATTTTTCTACTGATTTACCCCTATCATCTGACGTGGTGCAGGTTTCGTCCCAGATTGGATTATGGCTATTATAATCGCCACAGATTATAATTGGCGAGTCATATTTTTGGGTGATTTTGTTAAGTTCTTTTTGTGATATTGTTTTTAGAGTCCCAGTGGAGTAGAGGTTCACTTTATTTATAGGTTTATTATTTTGGAACACCCGTATAGCTTGCCATTCGAGGTCTTCACTTTCTGGGCTCTTGTTTAATTCTAGCTGTATGAGTTCTTCCTTAACTAATGTGAGGTTGCCTCCCTTTGGGCCGTTTAGTCTGTCTTGTCTATATGGCGTATATCCTTTTATTGCAAATTTATTTTTTCCTGGTTTAAGAAATGTTTCTTGTATACATATGATGTCAGGGCTTATTTCATTTACTAAGATTTTGAGATTGTCTCCGTGTTTTGCAATGCCATTCGCATTCCATTGTAGTATGGTGAGTTGTTTATTGAACATTGGGTTGTTGTGTATTACGCGGTGGGTCTAGCCTATTGTCCCAGGTGTTCTCATATAGAGGTGTTAAGGGCGTTATTGTTTTTCTTGGGAGTTGATGTTTTTCTCTTGTATTTTGGATTGAATCCCCGTGCTATTATTTCTTTGGGATTGTATTCCCAATTCAAGAAGTCTTGAGCAATGCGGGCTATTATGTCAGCTTTATTCGTTTTGTGGTTGGCATTGTGGACTGAGTTAATAACAATGTTAATAAAGCCTAGGAATTCGATTTTACTCATGCTAATTGGTTCGGGTTTGTCCGCGGTTTCTGACTCCATTGTTTGTTCTGTCACTGGTGCCTTATTGTTAGTTGCTACTTCGCTCACAGGTTTTCGCAGCTCTATTGTTTCTCTAAGTTTTTGATTCACTTTTGTTTCTCTGACTGCTTCTGCGTAGGAAGGGAGGGAAGGGGGGGTGGGGGAGAGTGATTTCCGTTAACAAGTGCGTTATTGTTCCACTTGGGCTATATATCCCATTGGGCTATTCTCTCTAACTTAATCCACGGAGGTAAAAACACAGCAGGTGATTTTACCTCCATCTAAGTTTAACCTACCTGATCAAATATCTTTTGACTGATCATGCTGATTTCATCAACGACGAGGACATCTGTGGATATTATTCTGTTGAATATTTTCTGGTCTTCGTCTTCTTTCAATCGCCTCAGCAAATCAGTGTTGGTGTAGCGTCCATCTCTAAGTCCTGTCCATGAATGTAAACCCCCCCCCCCCACCCCCGAACAGCTGTTTGGAGGCCACCCCAGTGCTGGCAGGTAAGGGCCACTCGCTTCCCCTGTTGCTCAAGGCGTCGTCGAATTTCATTTATAAGGAAGCTTTTACCGGTTCCTGCCTGGCCTAATATTACCACATTATGTCCCTGATCCACCAACGAGCAGGCATAACGCTGTTCTCCCGTCAAAGTTGACATGATTAAGTCTTGTCCACGACGATGTTTTCCTCGGTTCGTGAAGATTTCATTCCCGCAAAAACTAGTCCCGATAATTGACCAATGAGATGGCTCGAATAATTTAGTGCGGGTTTAGCGTCCCGAAAGCGATGACGTAGACAGCAATTTACGTCCTGGACGAGGCAGACAGCGGCTGACAGAAGCCGTAAGTTTACTGTTTTCAGAGATGGATTTATACCAATAAAACGGCGATCTGAGATTTCCCGTAGGGTTAGATGGCATAACAAAGGTTTCAAAATTGAGTGGACACCAGTAACACGGTCAGTTAAACAGTTTTTAATGTGAAAACTTTACTTTGTATTTTCGTATTTGGCGGGCAAATCCAATATGGCGCATGCAATACCTTTTCCTCTCTGTATTATAGGATGACTTAACCCTATCTGGCCTGGGCTTTTTGGGACCTGTCCAGGCCTGGGGGGGGGGCCGAAATAGCCCCCCCCCCTAATTATTTTTCTTATCCCTTGAGCTAGGGAGCTGAAACTTACCACACTATACTCTTGGGTCAAGCTCTACCAGAAAATGTAAAAAAAATCCAAGATGGCCGCTTTGATGACGTCACAGTGACGTCATTTTCAAAAACGGCATTTTTTGGTCGATTTTTCTGTCGAATTTTCCGAATTTTTTATTTATGCAATTTCTCCGCAAAAACTGCATGATAAATATTAATGTGATATGAAATAAAATAGTTTTTGCCCACTTTTCATCGCGGAAAAGCAGAAATTTTAAAGAAATATGACAAAAACATCATTTTTCTGGTACCCCACGTGGCCGCCATCTTGAATTTACCCATGATCCTCTTCTCAGGGGGTTATGCAAATGGGCTCAAAATGACCCCAATATGATAAACTATAAAGTCCCGGAGTTTCAGCACTCCATTTTTCGTCGTTCCTGAGATAGCGGAGAAAGTTTGGTAGGGGAGCCATAATGGCCCCCCCCAGGCCTGGTAGGGTTAAAAAAAATTAAATTATTTAAATTATACTGAATTTAAATTCTACTGTCCAGACACTGGGGCCTGTGTCTGGGAGGTCGAGAAAGGAAACGTTACATTTTCCCTTTATCTTATATTGTGCTTGCAGATTCGGTACCAGTGGTGGCATGCGAATACGGTTCCTGGGTTATTATGGATAAAGACAACATTTGGTGTAAGATTCATGACATATAATTGATAAAGGACCTGGTGCAGTTTTTGACAGTCCAGGATATCATTTTTTCAGTGCGAGGTCTTACATCAAATCATTGCCATGTTATATTATTTAGGATCGACAATGATCATGGTTAGCGCAGAACCAAACACGGTGTTTACCTTCTTCGGAGAAAAGGTGACGTGGAACAAGGCAGCGGATACATGCTCTGAGTATGGGATGAAACTGGTGACATTTGACTGCGTGCACATGGAGGTGCTATTCAGCGCCATTGACATTCTCCTGGACGAGTTACCGCGGCAAGATATGCAAGTATCATTTAACTCTCTCAATGATTTGCTGTGCTATTGTATGGGCAGCCATTTATGTCAAAATTAGCAATCACAAAACGTAGAGCCAAACTCAGAAAAGACAGCATATCTTACAATGTACACTGTAGTCTTAAACGCATTTTATATTCCTGCAAATAAAGAAACCTTAACTCTGAACGTATACCCAAACCGAAAAATCGGCACGATATTCGAATGCAAACTCAGAATGAAAAGCCTAGTTCTGGACGAATAGCCAGTCTGACACAGAGTAACCTATTTCTAAACGACGAGCATAACTGAGAACGAACGAGCTGTTTCACAACGTTCCTTCGGAAATTATTTCCGGACATATTCGGGTCATTCCGGATGGTAGAAAGATTTACGACGTGAAACTCGGCCGCTATTCCGAGTTCCACTATTTCAGAAATGACTGTGGTTTTTTTTTGCCCCTGGGTTAAAGTGTACCAAAAGTTTTGAACTTCAGATATCACACAAAAAAGTTCACAGAGACTTGTCATTCTCATCTAGTGAGACTCCGCACATGTAAACGAGAGCCCCCCCCCCTCAAAATGTGAGGGAGGAGCAGAGAGAGGCGCTCGAGTGGTCTCCCCTCTGCTGAGCTCCCCCTCGATTATAAAGTACGTTCTGAAAGATGTCGTTCGTTTTCTGATACGTTGTACGTGCTGAAATATACTGTTCGTTCTGAGTTCGCTTGTATTTCCGTATCTCTTCGTTTGGAGAGAGATGAGATATGCGTTTAGAGTTAGATTCCTTGTTTGCAAAAAGATGAAATAAGCGTTTAAACCAACACTTATATCGTTAGATACGTAATTGTCTGTTGTGAGTTAAGCTGTACAACCGAGCTGGTAATTTTGACATAAATGGCCGCCCATACTATGGTCTAATTGGCTTATATAACACATTCGCTTGAGATTTTCATTGGTATAAGGGTCAGTGCTATAAAGAATTAGATAATGTAAGTTTTCTCGACAAACTGTATTTTAACGGACATGTATTTGTTTTTAAAAGTGCTAAGAAAATAAAGGATGTGTGGTCTGGATTGCATACGTACGACGGGCAAACATCGGGGCTAATGTGGCATGACTGCATTCGGCCCAATGCTCCAGAGATCTATGCTACAAACGAAATGGATAGATGTTATAAAGCTGACATATCAACACAAGAACTGAAAGCCACTGCCTGTAGCGATCAACATTTCATCGTTTGTGAGAAACAGGAAGGTAAATAAGTTAACTTGTACATTTCATTTGTTCTCCGCAATCATTCTAATCAGACTGGCCAACGCCAGAATAATCAGACTGTACAAAGAGAGAAAAAGGCGTTATCTACCACCAAAATAGGTGATGACACCTTGACAACAATGAATGGTGCATCCTCGCGAGCCAGTGTATCGATCGATCTATTGTGATCGATACACTGGCTTGGTTAGTACAGCCCCAGTCACACTGTCAAGACTTGGGTGGAGAATGCCGGCAAATGACCACGAATATTTTATTCTTGTCGATTCGTGTCAATTCACCTGTAGAGGGCCTCTTTGAAACTGTCATACGAATCCCTTACGCATGTCGTAGGTTCTTTGTACGACAGTCATAAGTATTTAACAAGAATCATCAAGAATGAGTACGCATGCAGTACGGTTCAATGAAGAACGCCCTACGCATCAACACGGCAGCCCGGGAACCCACTACGAATGCTCGATAATCTGCTACGAATAAGCACGTATGCAGTACGATGTGAGTACGAATGCAGTACGAACCTGTTACGCTGTGACACGACACCCCAGGAGGCCAGGCGAACCAAAAATATGATCCGTCTTCTATGAAATGTACAACATACGATGGTCTTCGCGAGAGATTGTGGAGCAATCTTATGAAATCGTACGAGATTCGCGAGGAAGCGTAGCCTATTCTTCATGAAACGTAGCGCCAGCGTGAGTATTTGTAGTACTGTCGCGGTTATTCGTAGTACTGTCGTGGGTATTCGTAGTACTGTCGCCACACATCGTGTTGAATTCTTCTCAGTTTCGTAGTATGATCGTACAAGAATCGTAGAATGCGTCCAACAATCATTGTACAATGCGTACGGCATTCTTGCTGATTTGTGACCGAAAGAACTACTACGACTACCCACGAATATACACGATAGGAGGAGAATGCATGCGAGAACGCAGTAGGATGGTGCCAAGAATGCCATACGTATACCATTTAATCGTACTTGGCCGGCGAATGTTTTGAACATTTCAAAACTTTCGTACTCCCTCCGAGAATAGGCAAGAACGGTCACGATCTGCGACGAACCCCGCAAGATGCCAGTACGAATTGCCAAGAATGAACACGATTTTCCAGTTCGCGGTGATTCGCCTACCCAAATCTTGACAGTGTGACTGGGGCTTTACCCATACGAGTTCTGGATATAAATAGATGAAAGGGATTTCCCCTGAATCAACCCAATCAGCGAACGTGCTAAGCTGGTTGACTATGCCAATCCGCTGCGAGGTACGAGATGTGACAGGTTTTAATTTCATCGCGGGACAAACTGCATTGATGTCAGGCGGAAATCTACATCAGAAGTCAAAGCAAAAACCGCAAACTGGGAATACCGACATGCTAATTCAAAACAAGCGCGGGGGATGAAATGCACGAGATTTTATAATAGAGGCATCGACTCAAGAACTCATTCGAATCACCAAAAATGTCCATGTAAACCCTCTGCGAAGATTTGGGATTTACCTGGGCTTGTGAAGATGTGAATGGTGATGCATTAGAGCCATTACCATAAAACAATCATCAACATTAAATGGTTATAGCTATCACCATTTATTGGGGATGGGGCCTAGTAATTGCCAATACATGATGAGGACAGAAAATCCACAAGCATTGCTCATCAGGTCAGACACCATCACCAACAGATAGGGGATGAAACGTCCTCCTCACTCATTATCGCCGCGTTAACTCTACGGGGCCTGGGGGCCATAATGCCCCCCCCCCCCCTACCAAACTTTCTGCGCTATCTCCGGAACGACAAAAAATGGAGAGCTGAAACTCCTTGACTTTATAGTTTATCGTATTGGGGTCATTTTGTGCCCATTTTCACCCTGAGCAGACGATCATGGGTTAATTTAAGATGGCGGTCACTTGGGGTATCAGAAAACTGATGTTTTTGAAATATTTCTTCAAAATTTCTGCTTTTCCGCGATGAAAAGTGGGCAAAACTATTTTATTTCACATCACATCGATATTTGCCAGTTTATCATGCAGTTTTTGCGGAGAAATTGCATAATAAAAAATTCGGAAAATCCGACCGAAAACGACCAAAAATGCCGTTTTTGAAAATTACCACTGTAACGTCATCAATGCGGCCATCTTGGATTTTGTTACATTTTCTGGTAGAGCTGGACCCAAGGGTATAGTGTGCTAAGTTTCAGCTCCCTAGCTCAAGGGTAAAAAAAATATTAGGGAGGGTGGGGGGGGGGGATTTCGGTTTCAAAAAGCCCAGGCGAGATAGGGTTAAATGGCGTTGGGCCATCATATTTTTGGCTGTTTTATTGAAGATGCACATATTAAACTGAAAACTATTCTTATGAACTCAGCAATTTAGTGTAAATATATCATAACCCATTCTTTAGGTTTCAAAGAACTGTCACTTCTTATTATTTTTAACTCGTGTTCATACAAAATGGTTAGGAAATCGTATATATGAATATAGACCTACTGTAGAATACATATTGCAATATCTCCCTCTCTATGCATACTATAAATATATGTTCTTGAGATCTTCTGCAGTTGAAATTACCTTCGTGCTTGTATAGCCCAGGAACAACGTTTAGGTGTGTTGGCTTAGACCCGCAGAGCCCAGGTGATATCAATGCCATGTATGTAGATTTACAGGAGTACACTTGCATTGCTGCTTGTGCCAATCAACTGAAAAAGACAAACAGTTATTGGAATCTCGTGAACTAACCACGGAAACAAAAGACAACTGTTGTAAATCCAACAGGTTTGAATAGTTTGCGTAACTATAAAAAACTGAAGGTAACTATAAATGCATTTCAGTCTAAATATCTTTAAATGTATGATTTTAAGAAGAAATAATAGTAGTTAGAATCATTAAACTTTAACTATGAAGAGGAAATAGTTTTCCACTAATTTTGCTTTAGTGAGGAAATGGCCCCCAAGAGGTTCAGTTGAATTGACAAAAAATTAAATATTACCTACGGGAATGAACGGTATTTTTACTAGCATACACAAAAGTTCAGTTTGTTGTATGTAATTGCAAGGCATTTGGTCGCATGATTCCATCAACTCAGGATCTCACTCCTGAAAATATCTCAAAATTTGAGAAGAAAAATCTCTTTGTGTCAATATTTCTTAAGACATGGAGTACAACATGCGGTAACGAAACTTGTCTTAATTAACCCTATCTGGCGTGGGCGATTTGGGCGTACGGCAGCCAATTCACCCCCCTCACCCTAAATATTTTCATTTCTCAGCCCATTGAGCCGCGTGATCCTTTAATCCGCATGTACGTCTGATCGTATGGTCGAAGGGTCGTCCGTTCATCACAAATTCCTTGTCCAGTCCATATCTGGATTATTGTTTGAGGACAACTTCGAAGCTTACATGGAGCCTGCTTAGTAACTTGCCGATGTGCACGGTCAGGGGTTTTTAAGCGTTTCACTGATTTCCTACAGAGTTATGGCCCTTTGTACTCCGTTCAGCATCAATTTGATGGACATCTCCGAAACTTACGTGGATCATGTTAGTACCTTGCCGATGTGCACTGTCGCTTTTTTGACGTGTTTCGGTGATTTGTCATAGAGTTCTGGCCCATTATCGTCCATCCGGCAACAATTTCTTGTCCGGGTCATATCTGGAGTACATGGACAACGCCGAAAATTGCTTGGAAGATGCTAAGTACCTCACCGATGTGCACTCCCTTACAAACCAATAAGCTGGGGAATTTGTGGGGTTTATGTCGGGCAAGCTGTGTGGGGATCATGTGGGGAATGTGTAGGACAGCCAATGTGGGGAATGTGTAGGGATTTGGTAAAATCCCCACATTGGACTTAGTCGTGGATAAGGAGTTTCTTAATGCTGCTTAGCTGAATTAAATCCCCACACTATCCCAACCTCAGCCCCACGTGTTCCCTACATGTGGGGATGATGCGGGGAACTATATTTAAAGCTGGTATGGGATAGACACAAAATATTTCTGCAGTAAGTCAAGCATGGTACAGAAAACCCCACAATATCCCCACGTGGGGAATCTGCGGGGCAGAAAAGCCCACAACATCCCCACGTGGGGAATCTGTGGGGCAGTAATTCCAGCAATGTACGGAAAACCTCACAATATCCCCAAGTGGGGAATCTGCGGGGCAGAAAACCCCACAATATCCCCACGTGGGGAATCTGCGGGGTAGTAATTCCAGCATGGGAGAGAAAACCCCACAATATCCCCAGGTGGGGAATCTGCGGGGCAGTGATTCCAATATGGGAGAGAAAACCCCGCAATATCCCCACGTGGGGAATCTGCGGGGCAGAAAACCCCACAACATCCCCACGTTGGGAATCTGCGGGGCAGTAATTCCAGCATGGGAGAGAAAACCCCACAATATCCCGACGTGGGGAATCTGCGGGGCAGAAAACCCCACAACATCCCCACGTTGGGAATCTGCGGGGCAGTAATTCCAATATGGGAGAGAAAACTCCACAATATCCCCACGTTGGGCAAAAAACCCCACAACATCCCCACGTGGGGAATCTGTGGGGCAGTAATTCCAGCATGAGAGAAAACCCCACAACATCCCCACGTTGGGAATCTGCGAGTGATCGTTAACTCTCCTTGAAATACTTTCAGGAGAGTGGAGGCGAGAGGAGAGTGATCACTCTCCTCTCCCGGCCAGCACTGAAACACCATCTGTACAGAATTCCTGGGGTGTGGGGGAGGGGGCATCTTCTATCTGAAAGGGCATGTCATTTGTACAGACTGTCTAGTCTGTCCCGATTCCTCCTGCAATATCATCCATCCCTTAAAATAACCACCAGCAAAGGCAAAATCCACGCGTATTCCACCTTTTATTCTTTAACAGCATAAAATATATATTGTATCACGTCTTAAAACACCCGAGCACAAAATGGGAAGCACATTGAAAGTCTGTGTCAAGTAGAATGTTTTTTTTCATCCCTCAAAGGTTTAAAAAAATCTGTCTTGGTCTTTTCCCACCTGTTGTGGGATGGCCTTTAGCATTCCTTGGGGGACTGTCGTTGGCAGATGAGGGTGAAGCTGAAGAAGAATCCACCAGCTCTTCTGACATGTGGAGATCATGCTGCTTCAATGGTGTTTTCTGGCGGATTCTACCTGACCTTGCTGCGTCATGGCATTTCTGAGTGATGCCTCTCCTTACTTTGGACCACAGTGTGCCCTTGAACTGGTTGCAAACATAACCTGGAAGTCAAACAATGAAAAACGATTAGTATATTCTGAATGCCCGAGCTATCGTAATAAATTAATACAGGAAACAAATATGGTTGAACATACAGATATTCCAGTTTCATGATAATGGCAGTCAAACATTGACCCGTACAAAACTGGCTAAAACAAAACACAATAAATTCAGATCACTCTCATCACTGATCAGACCATTTTATGTTCATATAACTAACAGCATAGGGTTCGAGATATACAGATCTATCAAACAACAAGTAATATTTTTTTCAAATTTATATACGAAGCTGTGCATCTGAAAACCTCTCGATTCTTCGATAACTCCAAGTTATCAGGTCACAGAAATCTGATTCATAGTGAGCAGTTTGATGGTATTCGAGATATGCACTAGATAAGCATATATTGAAGGGCCATACAGAATGTGAAAATGCACATCAGTAAGGTACTAAGCATCTTCATGTATGTTTCGATCAAATAGCAGCTGAGATATCATCCACGGTACAGCAATACGAAAGTGATTTCTGTATTCCCCTTCATGATGGGGGGGGGAGAGAAGGTGACAGCCGCCAACCTTGGCAATGTGGAACCGATGTGTTTCATGTTCTCCTAACAGATATGAATAATTTACTTCAACTTACACTATGTCGCTCAGCCAGTTCCTGTGACACAAAGCCCGGGAGAGGTGCGTCTACATTGGTCTGGGTTGGGAAAGTTTGTTGCTATACTGTTTCTCCAGAAAATACAACCTTGTGATTTTTTTCCATCATCACTATTCCTGAAGACTGCAGTACAAACAGCGACCTGTTTTACCATACACAGCCACCTTAAAAGACAATAAAACAAGAGTTCAATTGAACCCAAAATACGCCCGTAAAAACATACAGACATTTTTATCTCCTGAATGTTGTTATAGACAAAGGTTAACCATACAAATGAACCTTTCTGGACTGTATGTTGTTTGTATTGTTGCAATTGTCATAATACTGTACATGTATAAGCTATCATTGTTGTGTAAGTGGTGTAGGCAGGTTTGGAAATCAGGTTGGGGGAGGGGGGGATACATAAGGGCCTAGATTGGTATTTGTAGGAGCAAATTAAACTCCAGTTACTCTTACTCTGCGGTGGTGCATATTCCCTCACTCCCGGTTATGCACTTATGTATACATGTATCAGTAACTTTAAAACAAAATTTTTGTTAGCATAAGCTGCAAAAGTAAGCTCATTGCCTGATGAATTAGGTCGAAATGACAGTAGGTGCCAAATACAAGGATTTCAGACTAAAATCAAGGGGAGTAACTGAAGAAAACGTCAAATCAGCTCAAAAACAGTTTGTGCACACCTACACATGGTACTGACCATATGTACCAAATTTCAAAAGAATCCATCGAAGGCCAGTATGTGTCAAATTTAAATTTCAGACCAAAATCAAGGGGAGCAACTCAAGAAACTGTTGAATCAACTCTAAAAAAAATTGTGCACATGTTCACTCAGCACCAATCATGTGTACCTAATTTCAAAAGAATGCAATTAAACCCCTCTGAAAGGAGTTTCGTTGACGAGGACTGTAGGTGCCAAACAAAAAGTATTCCAGACTAAAATCAAGGGCGGATAACTAAAGAAAATGTTGAATTGGTTTGAAAAAAAATCCATGCAAAAAAAAATAAAACACGCAGTAGTCTACAGTTGTCGAGCTGTAAGGTTGTGTCACAAGAGTGTTGTCCCTTCATGTAGCCGACCCATCGGCAGACGAAACAGTGGGCCAAATTTGAAGAAGATCCATGCAGTACTTCCTGAGAAATCGCGATAACAAGGTTTCGTGGGGAAATCCAAGATGGCTGCCTTGTGGCCATATTGGATTTTCGAATCGGACCAGAAAAGGTATCTTGCATAACTACACCCCAAGGGGAACATGTGTACCGAATCTGAGAAAGATCCATGCAGTAGTTCCTGAGAAATCCCAATAACAAGGTTTCATGGGGAAATCCAAGATGGCCGCCTTGTGGCCATATTAGATTTTCGAATCCAAGAATTGTTTACGGACGGACGACGGACGGACAGACGATGGACCACGGACGAAAAGCGATTGCCCGGTAAATAATAAGCTACAAATAACTGGTTTGGCACCCCTTTCCCCACAACTGGTGAGACATCCCACCTCTTAGAAATGAACAGGATATCACAGTTTTTTCTCAGACATGCAGTGATTATAAGACTTCCTCACCTCTAGGTGTAACTTCCTTTTCTTGTAGGAGAGGATAACTGGTATTCACATGAGGTCCACAAGCCAATCTAATCCATTATCCTGTTATCAATTCACACAATGGGTAGGGTCCAGTATTTGCCTGTTCCTATAAATCATTGAAATACAAACAAAATTATTTATATTAGATAAAACTCAATCAGGGCAGTATACATTCTGTAGCAAATTATTGTTACCTGAAAAGAGAGGCAGAAATGCATTTTAGTATCAAACATAATACTGTTAAACGTGACAGTTTTATAGTCTAAAGTACCGGATACAGAACAGAATTTCATATTTTAAACTGTGCTCTCAGCCTATTTCACTTGTAAACAGAAAATTCATTCCGTTGCAAATAAAAATCAATCTTCCTTTCCATTGAGAGCAAATTAATGGAGGTAAATGTAGGTGAGGTGTTCAGCCAACGACATACAAACTACCATACATGTATTTCTAATTTGATGATCATACTTCCAGTCAGCTATGCATTAAACAGACTAAAAAACAAACAAACATTATCAATGACTAGTGATTAATCAATCCAGATACAGTCATTGAAGGGATATTTAGCCTACTCTACCTTGGAGTCACTGTTCAAATCTTTGTACTCTTCTGATGGCGGAATGTCCATCCATGACATGCTCTGGTTCCATGACAACATCACCCTTGAAATTATCATTTCAGTCAAATGCTTCAAACCTGATAAAAAAAAAAGATGTATTCAATAGAAGTTTTGCACCTTCCACCCCCCCCCCCCCCATACATTTTTTTTCAATAATAATAATAACAGTCCTGGCCTGCAATAGTTTCATATACAGAACTTTTTCTCTGTTGTTTCTATATAAACATATATTCTGAGCAGACAGATCACCGTATCAAATCTAAAACTGGCGGTCAGTAAAATTAAATTAATAACGAACGAAGTTCGGGACCGCGAAGCGGTCCCTAACGGAGTTCGTTAAATAGGTAACATACATGCATTACGTGAGACAAAATACAGATACAAAACTTAATCACAAACCAGTGTAAATCCATGTAAAGACAGACAATCACCGTAGTCTATCATGTTCAGATTTCATCGTTTGCGTGGGCGTATTTTGCGGGGGCTGCCATATTGGATTTGAGGCAGTGTGGGTAATAGCTAAAATTAGAACAGTATCGAAATTTAATCTAAAAATATTTGCTATAGATTTGAAACAAAAAAAGGATAATATGCTAATAAATTCAAGGATGAATTCCCTTCCGATTCCCTTCCGACTGATAGAATATTTAGCGAAAACGCCCGAGTGTCGTCTGCACTTCGCGCACGCAAATGCTTACAGGTTGAGAATGCGGTCAGACCTCTTTTTCGCGAAAATGGCACTTCACATCAGTGCAGAAATTTCATAAAATTTAGTTCTACGCCGTGTCCATCTATAACAAGCTTATTTATTAGGCTTTGAAGATCTGATGTTTCGTAAAGAGATAATCGGTTGTTCATTTAAAAAATGAACATTTGCCACGGAATTGTGACCTTACGCCGTAGCAAAATCAAGCCATTGAAGTTCTGTCGCTGACGTCCGCGTGATAAATTAGGTCATCCAAAGTTCGCAAAGAAAAGGGAGAAGGGGGGCACAACAAGCTGATTATCAATAGGGGATTTTAATTATAACAGGCAAGAAATCATTTCCAAGTAAACGGTGACACTGCGATTGTCTGAACCGTCAGATATCATCCGTTCACTTCAGATTATGGCCTAGATTTAGACATTAAATTAATAGATACGGACAACCAAGATGCAAGTAAAGTTCATAAAACAAACACATTCATCAAGCTATAGTTTATTGCAGATTTTATTGTGTTTAGATCCGTACACTTCTGAGGGGTCAATTCATGAATAGCTTTGAAGTCAAACAGCAAAATTTTACCAAGAACTCAAACAACTTATAAAACGAAATTTTAGAAAGTCAGATTCCTCATATTTAGACATGCATCCCCCCCCTCATATTTAGACATGCATTCCCCCCTTCCCCCCCCCCCGCCCCCCCCCTTCCTATATATTTTTGTACTATGAGTTCGTACAAATGTTTAACAAAATTGAAATATTGACAAAAACAAATTTGGGGCATTTCTCTATTATTATTCATTATTTTCTATAATTCGGCATGATAAAACAATAGCTACGGTACCGGTAGTATACATCCTATACGTTAACAACTATTACGTAGTCATAAATAAATAAATATTTTGATCTATACGATAGAATAGAATAGATGTTTATTTGCTAATTAGAACCTACATGAATGGAAAAAAACCAACACCTACATGAGGCGAACAATCAATAATGTAACATACACTTGCACAATTCAATGGAATTCTTTATTAGCACAGATATGCTGAGATGAATTATGCATGTCAAAATAGTGCCCTGTTGAAGAGAAAGTAATTCATGGCAAAACCCAAGATATCTATTACAATATTTTACTAAATTATACAAATCTTGTTGAAAGTATCTTAAAATATTTCAGTGTGTTACACATTTGTAGTTATAATACAAAAAAAAAAAAAAAGGGGGGAGGGGGAGTGGGGAATGTCCACAGAGGGAAATGTTTGAAGGAGGAAATATCTAGGGAAATGTCTACAGGGGTAAATGTCCTCAAGGTGGAATGTCCTGGCTTCATAAGCTATCAAGCTTGTTTTTCATTTGTTTACAATAATTTGATTATATGTAACTATAAACATCGCAATATTTCTGTCCATTATATAATAATATCTCTCTTCGAACAGTTTGGCATTCTTAATTTTTCATTCAAGGATAAAATTAAAATAATTCTATCAGTTTCATTCCTCAAATTAATTTATAATGAAGAAGCACCCCAATATTTTGTGGTTTATATATTCGATCAACATACTTTATCCCAGATCCGATCCAGAGTATCAATTCTGATCGACTGTATTTGATTATACTGAAAATAATTCATATTTTCGGACCTTGAAATGTGTGAAACATATACTATATGGTATAGGCAGTCTGCTATGTCAGATAAAGAACAATACGTTTCCCGATTGATCAAATATTCAACGCATCATCCACAACCACAGCAATTCCAAACTTTTGGGTTGCCAGTATTTCATCAGAAATCACCAAGCCACAAACGACCAGGAAAATGAAAAGAACTCGCACTAGGCTGCGCCTATATGTATATAATTTTCAATGTCCCTTCTAAGCTTCCGTAATATAACAGTGACTATATATGGTTTGCGAAAAAAAAAAATGATACGAAAAAGGCAAAGTCAGAAGCGAACAAAAGAAGTATACTTCGTTCGTTTCTAGGCTTTGCCTATTTCATATTATCGTGTTGGTTCGAAAACAGGTGATTTCACCCCTGTACCTAAACGACCAGCTGTCTGAATATCCATCCCGTTTTAGGGACAGAAACTTTTAAATAAATCGGAAATAAAAATTCATTTTTTAGGTCATAACAGTAATACCAGCTCAGCTGATACTGCGAAAAGTGTGTAGGCCACGAAAATGGGGTGCACGTCAATAGGTATACGATTTGACATGTAAATCAAAACACCTTACCGCTCGACTAATTCATGTTTCCTTCCCGATAGTTTCGCTTTCCGTTTCCTTAGATCATCCTTTAGGTCTTCCAGCGTCCATTCTTCGTATTTACTCGCCATCTTAACGTTTTGGTGAAGAAAACTCAACCAAGTTCAACTTGCAGCCAATGTTTACAATCGGGCCCCACTTCCGATGTTGCGCGCGCAAACTTGCTTGTAGAAAGTCTTGATATGAAGGGAGACAACTCGATTAACATGCAAATTAATAGGCAATGGCCTAAGACGGCTCACATTTATAGTCGTGATTTAGCCTTATATATCGGAGGAAATTTATGGATGCGATACATTAGACACAGAACTTCTATTCATGCATTACATTAAAAATATTCTTATGACATATGATCAGTGAATTGATATTCTAGCAATCTTTAAACCTAGTCCTATAGGGCAATGGGCACGGCCTATATTCCGCGAAAATATGAGGGGGATACGCCGGAGATGGTAACCAACACTTGATAACTCTGCCTGTATCTCTTCGATATTTGATTCTGTTTAGTTATTTTTAAACCTGTACAGATACCCGTTTCAAAAATATATCTTTTGCTACACATTTCTTTCACCTCACGACGAGAGGTTTACCGTGAAAGATGCATGGTGTCGATTCGACGGGAATTTTTCGCGATACACCGGCACAAAACGTTTTAATAACTTTGATTGAATATGCATAAAAAAAATACAAATCTAAATAAATAGTTTTCATTTCGAGTATTATAGGATCATGAAAAAAATATAAATGTTTTTGTATATTCTTTTAAGAAAACAGAGTTCACAGTCTGCCTGCATGATCCCCACATTTATCTCACACTATATGTGCAAATAAAATATCGCCCCACTTCAACCCCACTATCGTCTTAGGCTATGCATGAAAGAATGCTTGCCCAACAAAATCCCCACGTCGGACTTAAACTTTCAGTACAGCCCGGCACATTCCCTACATTGGACTTTGTCTACGAGCGCTGGAAAAAGTCCACCCCACCTAATCCCTACAAACAACTCAGTCGATTAAATCCGAAGTTCATTTTCCCTACACCAACCCCACGTTAGACTTTGAATATATAGCAGATAAAGGTATGCCCTACATCATCCCCACGCGAACTTTGAATTCTCGCCCATTCACCCGTCATAATCCCCACATCAGCCCTACATAATCCCCATATTTATGCTAAATTTGCATAACCGTGGGCAGCTGCCCCACACAAACCCTACGTTATCCCCACGAGGAAAGTTCCAAACCACGCTTCGCCCCACACGAACCCCACGCGCCCACCAAAACCCCACACTTTCCCTACGCAATCCCCACGTTTATGTTTGTAAGGGCTGTCAGGTGTGTTTTCGCGTTTCGGTGATCTTGCACAGGCTCGATGGACAGCTTGGAAACTTACCTGGAAGATGCCTAGTAAATTGCAGTTAAACACTCTGACGTTTTTTACCCCTCAATCCATCGGGTTGCGGGGTCTCGTTAGGGTCGAAGTTCGTGCGGTCGTCCGCCTATCAACAGTTTCTTGTCCGGTCCATATCTCGGTTACTATTTGATGGAAAACTTCAAAACGGGCATGGAAGATGCTTAGTACCACGCAGATGTGCACTGTCAGGTTCCTTTACACGCTTCGATTATTTTCCAAAGAGTTTTGGCTCTTTATTTCGTCAGTCAATTATTTCTTGTACGGGTCATATCTCAGTAATACTATTTGATGGACAGCTTCGAAACTTACATGGAAGACACTTAGTATCCTGCAAATGTACACTTTTAGTATTTCTATGCGTTTCGATGATTTCTCACATAGTTATGGTCCTTTATCTCGTCAGTCAATAATTTCTTGACCGGACCATATCTATATTACTAGTTGATGGACAACTTCAAAACTGACAAGGAAGATGCTTAGTATGTTGCAGATGTGCATTGTTTGCTTTGTACGCACTTCAATAATAACCTTTCATTCCGTCTGTCATTAATTTGTTGTTTGTATCATATCTCGGTTGTCATTTGATGGACGTATTTAAAAGTTACATGGAAGAAGCCAAGTAGCTTGTAGATGTGTACTTTCATCTTTTTTCGGTATTTTGATGATTTTCCACAGAGTTTTTGTCCTATATCTAGTCCATCAAGAAGTTTTTGTCCGGTCCGTAATCACGTTACTATTTGATGAAAACCTTTGAGATTTGCATGGAACATAGTTTCTTGCAGAGGTTCATTGTACCGTTCGTTTACTTGTTCATTGTGCCACATCGACTTGCATTTTACCTTTGCCCTTCAGCATGTGTTGCACTCATGTCGGGGTTAGTAATTCTTGAATAACTTTGAAACGTACTTGCTTCTTGCATTTTGTGGATGTGCTCTAGTGGCCCACACTACGAGTTACTGTCCCTTTCCTTTCCGAAATATGTGGCATCAGAGCGCTATTATCTTCGCTACTTGTTATGTATTAGCATAAAAATCACCAAAAATCCAGATGAGACTCGATGTATAAATCCACTTGGCATGACAATATTCACCTTGTGGGACATTAACTGTAAAAGTATTGACGAAAGTTGACTATGGAATTTTCAACTTCCTGTCATTGACGGCTGACCGGTGTTACCGAATCTGATCGGCTATTAAATTTCTAAACAAACTAGTTCGAAGTAATTAACTCCAGTCTGATGCCTGTTGGTCATGGAACCATTGTTGAGATAAAGAATGCTCTCATCTGAACAAACAATACCCATCTCAAACTATCTGGAGAAGGCGCAAATAAAACTATCCACAAATAGAGATTTTACAACCTAAATAACAAGGGAATCCCTCCCATATGACGTAATATTGGGGTGCAAATAAAAAGCGCAATATCTCACTAACCTGTATGTATTTTACCATCTAGAAAAACGCAACCAGTAGACTATCCTTTCGCCTACAATAAAAAAATACACAGCCTTGATTGGATATGTCAAACACTATTTTTCATTATGTTTTTATTATTTTAATTCCATTTTCATGATATTGCTCAATTTAAAGCTTAAAAATAACAACAAAAACAATTAAATTGGAGATGCGACAAAACATCTGTTTAAAAGCTGTTTAGTAAGGTTAGATCTGGTAAAACAGTCCTTCATAACGGTGGTTAATTTCCCCATGTAATCAAGTCTCATCTCATGAATATTTCATGCGTATTAAAATTGATGTTGATACAGACCAAAAACATGTTTAAACCTAATATAGGTCACATCAATATACATAGTCGTGTACACAACAAATCCAACAACACAACACTGAGGTGTTCATGGTATACACAACTAGTCAGGGCTGTTAGGGATTTTTTGGTTCACATTCTTCCCAAAGCACCAAATTTGGCCCATAAGTCGCCCATACGATACTATTTCGATTTTTGACGGGCGCCAAGACGGGCGCCACCTGGGACCGCCATATTGGCGAAATTCACTATGGTCGCCACCCGAGTCAGAGGGCAATCGTAGTTAAATAACCAAAAAGGCTAGAAATATGAATAATAGCATTTGTTAGTGTTTTTGGGGGTCGGGGAATCTGATTGTGATCTTATTTCAACGATTTTAGGTCAAGGTCACCCTTCAATGTCACCATAAAGTTCATTTTGGGGACAAATTCGCCATTATCAGTGGTGTTCGGGCAGGGTATATAAAACTGCCTCATTCTACTGGTTTCCGGGGTTGAGTAACCCGAATCGGGCCGTATTTTGGCGATTCAGGGCAATATTTCATTTGAGAGTCGCGATAGAGGTCATCCGAACCAGAGGTGAGTTGTAGGTAAAACACCAAAAGATCACAAATAATACCATAGGGATTTGTGCCATTCGGAGATTCCGATTCTGATCTTATTTGGAAGATTTGAGGTCGCCACATTTTGAGGTCAAAGGTCAAAGATCAACAGTTACCACTAAGAACAATCGAACGAAGATTATTCAGGAACAAGTTTCATTAAAATACTTCGGAGATGACATCTGCTGACAAAATGCTATAACTATGCCGCTTTGCCGCTGTGTGTATTTAAATGTTTGACATACAGTACAACGACCGCTTTAGCAACAATATACCAATGATTATTAATACCTATACCTTCTGGCTTGCGCTCTCAAGAAACTGTGAAGTCGGGTCGCACCCAGTAAGGCTGTGGAAGAGTGGTAGTGCCAAGATTTTGACAGACCGAGATCGGAACAAATGGTATGGAATGTCACAATATTTTTTTCCAATACCGAAGCCCACCAAGAGTTCCGATAGACCGAGGGTCTTCAAAGACCGGACATCGCTGTCCATCGTGCGAAAATAGGCTGTTGTATGACCCTTCTCCGTGGCATGTGCTAGATGTAGGAGGACCCTGGTGTCCGCCGCTGAATGGTTACACGCTTGAAGTATTGTGAGGTCAGTGTAAGGTCAGCCCATGTCAGTCTTGAAGATCTGTGTGCTGATGAATGAGAACGGCTCCTTTTTGTTCTCATTTTTTAAAGAAGCCGCTGATCCATTCATACATCGGGATTTTAGGGGTACCGGAAAAAAATATTCTGGTATTCCAGTCCAAACCATCTGTTCCGATCTTGGTCCGTCAAAGTCCTTGGCACTACCCCTCTTTCACAGCTTAACGGTGTGCAAGACGACTTCACAGTTTCTTGGATGTGGTAAAAAGACCGCCTGGACAGTCTGTACAAGCATATCGGACCTCACCGACACACTAGTGGCTCTCATACACGATCATGACACTCTCGAGTCCGTGCATATGGAGCTTATAGAACGCTTCTTCGTACTAATGTACAGCAGGGTAAGTCGTGCAGCCGGTGTCAATGAGGCCAAGCATCAGCTCTTCACCACTGCAACCAGATCGCTGGAAAACATCCCATCCCCCAAGCCACGCTATTGCAGCGTGTGAAGCGAGCTCTACTGCAAGCGAGTTTCTACTGGAGTCAGGTCACTTCACTCCAGCAGGAAATCGCTGATTTCAGTGAGTGGAGCTTGCACAAAGATTGCACCAGTACATGGCAACCGCTATGGACCACTCTTATCGACACTTCTATGGCATATGTCATTCTCATGCACTGCGGCTGACTCAAGGCATGCACGGAAAGGCGCAAATGCAACTGTGCCGATGTCCGATACACGATCCTCTGCAAATGCGAAGGCGGGTGCGTTAATAACAAGGGCCGTGATGACAAGTATTACTTATTGCTGGCATCATAGATCGCAAGCCAGAAGGCATAGGTAGTAAAAGTAATCATTGGTATAGTGTTGCTAAAGCGGTCTTTGTGTTGTATTTTGAACATTTAAATGATGTAGCGGCATAGTTATAGCAGTTTGTCAGCAGATGTCATCTCCGAAGTATTTTAATAACATTTGTTCCTGAATAATCTTGTTTCGATTGTTTTTAGTAGCAACTGTTGATCTTTGACCTTTAATTCCCAAATGAGGTGACCGTGACCTCAAATCGTCAAAATAAGGTCAGAATCTAATTCTCCGATGCCACAAAGCCCTATGGTATTATTTGTGGTTCTAGCTCTTTTGGTGTTTCCTATAATTGACCTCTGGTTGATCTCTGGTTCAGGTGAACTCCATCGTGAACCTCACGTGCAATATTGCCTCAAATCGTCAAAATATGGCCAGATTCGCGTTACTCAACCCCGAAAATCGATAAAATGAGGTAGTTTATATATCTGGACTAAAAACCACTAAAAATGAGGAATTTGATCCCATAATGACCTTCAGGGTGACCTTGACCTCAAATCGTTGAAACAAGATCAGAATCAGATTCGCCGACATCGAAAACCACTAAAAAGTTGTATTATTCATGATTCTAGCCATTTTGTTTTTTTAAATACGATTGAACTCTAACCCGGATGGTGGCCATATTGAATTTCGTCAATATGGCGGCCCGCGAGGGCGACTACCTTGGCGCCCGTCAAAAATCGAAACGATATTGTATGGGCGACATATGGGCCAAATTTGGTGCTTTTGGAAGAATCTGAACCAAACAGTACCTTTTATGCCCTAACATCCCGGACTAAACCCCATATAGAGAATATATGTTGAATGAATCTGAGAATAAATGAAGAAAGATATCATTTTAAGTTAATGGATGCAATGTTGGAAAACAGACAACACCTGACAAAACAAAATACAGAAAAAAATATATATAAAAATCGGAATAGAATCCAATGCCAATATATCTGATAATTACTTGTTCATCTCTGCCACATTAACCAAAATGAAGGGTCTGCCACATTAACTTAAGATGGCGGTCACTTTGGCTATCAGAAAACTGATGTTTTTGAAATATTTCTTCAAAATTTCTGCTTTTCCGCGATGAAAAGTGGGCAAAACTATTTTATTTCACATCACATCGATATTTGCCAGTTTATCATGCCGTTTTTGCGGAGAAATTGCGTAATAAAAAATTCGGAAAATCCGACCGAAAACGACCAAAAATGCCGTTTTTGAAAATTACCACTGTAACGTCATCAATGCGGCCATCTTGGATTTTGTTACATTTTCTGGTAGAGCTGGACCCAAGGGTACAGTGTGCTAAGTTTCAGCCCCCTAGCTTGAGGATAAAAAAAGTATGAGGGGGGGATTGGGGGGGGATTTCGGTTTCAAAAAACCCAGGCGAGATAGGGTTAAATGGCGTTGGGCCATCATATTTTTGGCTGTTTTATTGAAGATGCACATATTGAACTGAAAACTATTCTTATGAACTCAGCAATTTAGTGTAAATATATCATAATCCATTCTTTAGGTTTCAAATAACTGTCACTTCTTATTATTTTTAACTCGTGTTCATACAAAATGGTTAGGAAATCGTATATATGAATATAGGCCTACTGTAGAATACATATTGCAATATCTCCCTCTCTATGCATACTATAAATATATGTTCTTGAGATCTTCTGCAGTTGAAATTACCTTCGTGCTTGTATAGCCCAGGAACAACGTTTAGGTGTGTTGGCTTAGACCCGCAGAGCCCAGGTGATATCAATGCCATGTATGTAGATTTACAGGAGTACACTTGCATTGCTGCTTGTGCCAATCAACTGAAAAAGACAAACAGTTATTGGAATCTCGTGAACTAACCACGGAAACAAAAGACAACTGTTGTAAATCCAACAGGTTTGAATAGTTTGCGTAACTATAAAAAACTGAAGGTAACTATAAATGCATTTCAGTCTAAATATCTTTAAATGTATGATTTTAAGAAGAAATAATAGTAGTTAGAATCATTAAACTTTAACTATGAAGAGGAAATAGTTTTCCACTAATTTTGCTTTAGTGAGGAAATGGCCCCCAAGAGGTTCAGTTGAATTGACAAAAAATTAAATATTACCTACGGGAATGAACGATATTTTTATTAGCATATAATAAAGTTCAGTTTGTTGTATGTAATTGCAAGGCATTTGGTCGCATGATTCCATCAACTCAGGACCTCACTCCTGAAAATATCTAAAAATTTGAGAAGAAAAATCCCTTTGTGTCAATATTTCTTAAGACATGGGAGTACAACATGCGGTAACGAAACTTGTCTTAATTAACCCTATCTGGCGTGGGCGATTTGGGCGTACGGCAGCCAATTCACCCCCCTCACCCTAAATATTTTCATTTCTCAGCCCATTGAGCCGTGTGATCCTTTAATCCGCATGTCCGTCTGGTCGTATGGTCGAAGGGTCGTCCGTTCATCACAAATTCCTTGTCCAGTCCATATCTGGATTATTGTTTGAGGACAACTTCGAAGCTTACATGGAGCCTGCTTAGTAACTTGCCGATGTGCACGGTCAGGGGTTTTTAAGCGTTTCACTGATTTCCTACAGAGTTATGGCCCTTTGTACTCCGTTCAGCATCAATTTGATGGACATCTCCGAAACACGTGGATCATGTTAGTACCTTGCCGATGTGCACTGTCGCTTTTTTGACGCGTTTCGGTGATTTGTCATAGAGTTCTGGCCCGTTATCGTCCATCCGGCAACAATTTCCTGTCCGGGTCATATCTGGAGTACATGGACAACGCCGAAAATTGCTTGGAAGATGCTAAGTACCTCACCGATGTGCACTGTCAGGTGTGTTTTCGCGTTTCGGTGATCTTGCACAGGCTCGATGGACAACTTGGAAACTTACCTGGAAGATGCCTAGTAAATTGCAGTTAAACACTCTGATGTTTTTACCCCTCAATCCATCGGTTTGCGGGGTCTCGTTACGGTCGAAATTCGTGCGGTCGTCCGCCTATCAACAGTTTCTTGTCCGGTCCATATCTCGGTTACTATTTGATGGAAAACTTCAAAACGGGCATGGAAGATGCTTAGTGCCACGCAGATGTGCACTGTCAGGTTTCTTTACACGCTTCGATGATTTTTCCAAAGAGTTATGGCTCTTTATTTCGTCAGTCAATTATTTCTTGTACGGGTCATATCTCAGTAATACTATTTGATGGACAGCTTCGAAACTTACATGGAAGACACTTAGTATCCTGCAAATGTGCACTTTTAGTATTTCTATGCGTTTCGATGATTTCTCACATAGTTATGGTCCTTTATCTCGTCAGTCAATAATTTCTTGACCGGACCATATCTATATTACTAGTTGATGGACAACTTCAAAACTGACAAGGAAGATGCTTAGTACGTTGCAGATGTGCACTGTTCGCTTTGTACGCACTTCGATAATAACCTTTCATTCCGTCTGTCATTAATTTGTTGTTTGTATCATATCTCGGTTGCCATTTGATAGACGTATTTAAAAGTTACATGGAAGAAGCCAAGTAGCTTGTAGATGTGCACTTTCATTTTTTTTCGGTATTTCGATGATTTTCCACAGAGTTTTTGTCCTATATCTAGTCCATCGAGAAGTTTTTGTCCGGTCCGTAATCACGTTACTATTTGATGAAAACCTTTGAGATTTGCATGGAACATAGTTTCTTGCAGAGGTTCATTGTACCGTTCGTTTACTTGTTCATTGTGCCACATCGACTTGCATTTTACCTTTGCCCTTCAGCATGTATTGCACTCATGTCGGGGTTAGTAATTCTTGAATAACTTTGAAACGTACATGCTTCTTGCATTTTGTGGATGTGCTCCTTTGGCCCACACTACGAGTTACTGTCCCTTTCCTTTCCGAAATATGTGGCATCAGAGCGCTATTATCTTCGCTACTTGTTATGTATTAGCATAAAAATCACCAAAAATCCAGATGAGACTCGATGTATAAATCCACTTGGCATGACAATATTCACCTTGTGGGACATTAACTGTAAAAGTATTGACGAAAGTTGACTATGGAATTTTCAACTTCCTGTAATTGACGGCTGACCGGTGTTACCGAATCTGATCGGCTATTAAATTTCTAAACAAACTAGTTCGAAGTAATTAACTCCAGTCTGATGCCTGTTGGTCATGGAACCATTGTTGAGATAAAGAATGCTCTCATCTGAACAAACAATACCCATCTCAAACTATCTGGAGAAGGCGCAAATAAATCTATCCACAAATAGAGATTTTACAACCTAAATAACAAGGGTATCCTTCCCATTTTGTCCCATATGACGTAATATTGGGGTGCAAATAAAAAGTGCAATATCTCACTAACCTGTATGTATTTTTCCATCTAGAAAAACGCAACCAGTAGAAGGATATCCCTTCCATTTTGTCCCATATGACGTAATATTGGGGTGCAAATAAAAAGTGCAATATCTCACTAACCTGTATGTATTTTTCCATCTAGAAAAACGCAACCAGTAGACTATCCTTTCGCCTATAATAAAAAAATACACAGCCTTGATTAGATATGTCAAACACTATTTTTCATTATGTTTTTATTATTTTAATTCCATTTTCATGATATTGTTCAATTTAAAGCTTAAAAATAACAACAAAAACAATTAAATTGGAGATGCGACAAAACATCTGTTTAAAAGCTGCTTAGTAAGGTTAGATCTGGTAAAACAGTCTTTCATAACGGTGGTTAATTTCCCCATGTAATCAAGTGTCATCTCATGATTATTTCATGGGTATTAAAATTGATGTTGATACAGACCAAAAACATGTTTAAACCTAAAATAGGTCACATCAATATACATAGTCGTGTACACAACAAATCCAACAACATAACACTGAGGTGTTCATGGTATACACAACTAGTCAGGGCTGTTAGGGATTTTTTGGTTCACATTCTTCCAAAAGCACCAAATTTGGCCCATAAGTCGCCCATACGATACTATTTCGATTTTTGACGGGCGCCAAGACGGGCGCCCCCTGGGCGAAATTCAATATGGTCGCCACCCGAGTCAGAGGGCAATCGTAGTTAAATAACCAAAAAGGCTAGAAATATGAATAATAGCATTTGTTAGTGTTTTTGGGGGTCGGGGAATCTGATTGTGATCTTATTTCAACGATTTTAGGTCAAGGTCACCCTTCAATGTCACCATAAAGTTCATTTTGGGGACAAATTCGCCATTATCAGTGGTGTTCGGGCAGGGTATATAAACTGCCTCATTCTACTGGTTTCCGGGGTTGAGTAACCCGAATCGGGCCTTATTTTGGCGATTCAGGGCAATATTTCATTTGAGAGTCGCGATAGAGGTTATCCGAACCAGAGGTGAGTTGTAGGTAAAACACCAAAAGATCACAAATAATACCATAGGGGTTTGTGGCATTCGGAGATTCCGATTCTGATCTTATTTGGAAGATTTGAGGTCGCCACATTTTGGGGTCAAAGCTCAAAGATCAACAGTTACCACTAAGAACAATCGAACGAAGATTATTCAGGAACAAGTTTCATTAAAATACTTCGGAGATGACATCTGCTGACAAAATGCTATAACTATGCCGCTATGCCGCTGTGTGTATTTAAATGTTCGACATACAGTACAACGACCACTTTAGCAACAATATACCAATGATTATTAATACCTATACCTTCTGGCTTGCGCTCTCAAGAAACTGTGAAGTCGGGTCGCACCCAGTAAGGCTGTGGAGGAGGGGTAGTGCCAAGATTTTGACAGACCGAGATCGGAACAAATGGTATGGAATGTCACAATATTTTTTTCCAGTACCGAAGCCCACCAAGAGTTCCGATAGACCGAGGGTCTTCAAAGACCGGACATCGCTGTCCATCGTGCGAAAAGCTGTTGTATGACCCTCCTCCGTGGCATGTGCTAGATGCAGGAGGACCCTGGTGTCCGCCGCTGAATGGTTACACGGTTGAAGTATTGTGAGGTCAGTGTAAGGTCAGCCCATGTCAGTCTTGAAGATCTGTGTGCTGATGAATGATAACGGCTCCTTTTTGTTCTCATTTTTTAAAGAAGCCGCTGATCCATTCATACATCAGGATATTAGGGGTACCGGAAAAAATATTCTGCCATTCCAGTCCAAACCATCTGTTCCGATCTTGGTCCGTCAAAGTCCTTGGCACTACCCCTCTTTCACAGCTTAACGGTGTGCAAGACGACTTCACAGTTTCTTGGATGTGCCAAAAAGACCGCCTGGACAGTCTGTACAAGCATATCGGACCTCAACGACACACTAGTGGCTCTCACACACGATCATGACACTCTCGAGTCCGTGCATATGGAGCTTATAGAACGCTTCTTCGTACTAATGTACAGCAGGTTAAGTGGTGCAGCCGGTGTCAATGAGGCCAAGCATCAGCTCTTCACCACTGCAACCAGATCGCTGGAAAACATCCCATCCCCCAAGCCACGCTATTGCAGCGTGTGAAGCGAGCTCTACTGCAAGCGAGTTTCTACTGGAGTCAGGTCACTTCACTCCAGCAGGAAATCGCTGATTTCAGTGAGTGGAGCTTGCACAAAGATTGCACCAGTACATGGCAACCGCTATGGACCACTCTTATCGACACTTCTATGGCATATGTCATTCTCATGCACTGTGGCATGCACGGAAAGGTGCAAATGCAACTGTGCCGATGTCCGATACACGACCTCTGCAAATGCGAAGGCGGGTGCGTTAATAACAAGGGCCGTGATGACAAGTATTACTTATTGCTGGCATCATAGATCGCAAGCCAGAAGGCATAGGTAGTAAAAGTAATCATTGGTATAGTGTTGCTAAAGCGGTCTTTGTGTTGTATTTTGAACATTTAAATGACGTAGCGGCATAGTTATAGCAGTTTGTCAGCAGATGTCATCTCCGAAGTATTTTAATAACATTTGTTCCTGAATAATCTTGTTTCGATTATTTTTAGTAGCAACTGTTGATCTTTGACCTTTAATTCCCAAATGAGGTGACCGTGACCTCAAATCGTCAAAATAAGGTCAGAATCTAATTCTCCGATGCCACAAAGCCCTATGGTATTATTTGTGGTTCTAGCTCTTTTGGTGTTTCCTATAATTGACCTCTGGTTGATCTCTGGTTCAGGTGAACTCCATCGTGAACCTCACGTGCAATATTGCTTCAAATCGTCAAAATATGGCCAGATTCGCGTTATACTCAACCCCGAAAATCGATAAAATGAGGTAGTTTGTATATCTGGACTAAAAACCACTAAAAATGAGGAATTTGATCCCATAATGACCTTCAGGGTGACCTTGACCTCAAATCGTTGAAACAAGATCAGAATCAGATTCCCCGACATCGAAAACCACTAAAAAGTTGTATTATTCATGATTCTAGCCATTTTGTTTTTTTAAATACGATTGATCTCTAACCCGGGTGGTGGCCATATTGAATTTCGTCAATATGGCGGCCCCCGAGGGCGACTACCTTGGCGCCCGTCAAAAATCGAAACGGTATTGTATGGGCGACATATGGGCCAAATTTGGTGCTTTTGGAAGAATCTGAACCAAACAGTACCTTTTATGCCCTAACATCCCGGACTAAACCCCATATAGCGAATATATGTCGAATGAATCTGAGAATAAATGAAGAAAGATATCATTTTAAGTCAATGGATGCAATGTTTGCAAACAGACAACACCTGACAAAACAAAATATAGAAAAAAAATATATATAAAAATCGGAATAGAATCCAATGCCAATATATCTGATAATCACTTGTTCATCTCTGCCACATTAACCAAAATGAAGGGTCTGCCACATTAACCAGCATGAAGGGTGAAACGAGAGGAAGTTGACTCACTTGAAAAAAGGACATCCTGGAAGCCCCAAATAATTAGCTATGACCGACACCTCTGATCTAATCCCTGTCCATGGGCCATCATCTGAAAGTGCTGTAGTAACGAAAGGTTACACCAAGATGAGTTCAACTTGATTATAATACCTGGCTTAATAGACAATAGGACAGTTAAAGCTACAGACACCGAAGGCATCCTTGAGATTGCTCCGGCTTCAAATCTGAAAGACATAGCAGATAAAAATACTGATTTATAAAAGGCATGAGGATGATTAATAACAAAATAATAATTCAGATGCGGAATGATGTGATTGAGCAGCACAGAGATAATTCCCATGAAAGTGAGATGCTGAAAGTTGTCATAGACAGTAACAAAAATGGAGTTTGGGATGGTCTCAACCTTTCCAATGTGTTAACTGTCATTATTTTTCGCGCCACTGTAAACTATATGAAGAAGTCAAGAGAAACAAAGGTGGACCAAATGCTGCTGCCATTCCGGCAAGCCGATCTACCAGACACACCGATGGGGAATTCCAGAGTCTGGTTACTGTCAGCATCAGTTGATGCTTCTCCTCCAGCCCGACATGGCATGCAAAAAATAGCAAACATGGTCGGAACTGCTGTTACAGAGTTTAATAAGACAGACATGAGAAAAAAACTGAAAGCCGTAAGAGGAATTAACAAAGTGTGCAGGGTTGCAATGGCTGAGATGAATTTAGCTGTTGATGCGAGCTATAACAGCACCAAAATTACAAGTGCAAAACAACCCACACAGAATGCCTCTAAAGCCATAGATTTAGGATGCGAGACCTCAACATACAGACAGTATATTGTGGCTGCTGTGTTCCAGAAAAAGTTTATGTTGGACTGGTGCATGGCTTAGGGGGAAAGGTATGGATGTAAAGTGCCCGGATGCGCATGAAGATTGCACTGGAACTCTCAATGTGAATGCTTCATGGTCAGAGATCGAGATGGGAAATGTGACATTGCTATGCAGGAGATGTTAGTATGATATGTTACAACATCTGGAGATGGAAAATCTGCAAAGAGTATACAGGCGGGAATGCAAATCCTTTATCGTTTGTGGCAAGTGATCAGGTTAGATGACCCAACTCATTTAGAGAGATCCCAGTTCCAAAAATGTAATAGTGCTAAGTTTAGTGAGGATAAGTTCTGAGGAAAGACGCAAAATAAATATAAATAAAGCCCAGCAGGTCCTGACCCAGGATGTAAAAGCCAGGTGCAGCATGGTATTCATAGAGCAGATGAAAGAAAATAGTGGGAACCCACAGAAAATTAAAAAAAATATCTGTCGAGAGTACTGGAAGCCACACTTCTGTGTTACACTGGAGATTGCTCGAAATTTCGGAGAAACTCTTTGGTGTGTGGAGGGGACATTCGAATAGTTGGTGGCTGCGATCTATGTTCCTTGCTACCCATAAGATCTCTAATTTGAATATGACAGAAAATGACAAATTTATTCTCCATAAGATTCTGAAAACAAAATTAATTGAAAGTGCACCGATGCAACTGAGATTAAATACAGAACCACAGAAATAGGAAGCGATCAGCAGATCTATACGTGTATCCTTGTATAAGAACGTGAATTTCTACAGAAATCTTACTGGTCGAGAATCATCAACAATCCACAGAATCAGCAATAAGTTGGGGACCTCCAAGATAGTCACCGTTGATTGCTAGGGGGCTCTCTCTCATCTAGAGTTGTAAAAAGTCTAAAGCGGATGGATATGGTGTTCTATTTGTTTCAATTTGATCGCCGACGCGCGACACGCGACGCGAAAAGTCGACGTCGTGTTTTCAAACGCGACGTCGCCCTCTCTGTCGCGCGTCGCGCGTCGACTTTTACAATGTTAAAGAGATGGGCCAAAACTCGACGTCGTGTTTCAAAAGTCGACGTCGACTTTTCGCGTCGCGCGTCGTGCGTCGCCTTTTTGAAGAATCCGACGAAAAGTCGACGCGCGACGGAAAGGGCGACGTCGCGTTTCAAAAAGCTTTTGCAAGTCGACGCGCGAGATCAAATTGGCACAAATAGAACACCATAGATGGATATTGATTCAGAGTACTATAAAAGCTATCGAACCAGGCCTGTGGTGAAACAGCGAGATTTAAACAAACAGGAGTTAAAATTTACCAGCATTTGAAATATAAACAAGGCAATCTAGGAGATACTGACTATAAAAAAGGGCATTTAGATGGTAGAGCCCTACAGGACCACACATATGGAAACTGACTTATGATTTACAATAACAGTCACATTAATTAATGATTCAATTATCATATTTTATTTACCTCCTTAAAGTTTCAATTGCAAAAGGAATTTTGGATATTCTTTGTGTGTGGAACAAACATCGGATTTTTTACAGGTGATACGATTATTATTAATTTCATGTGGTTCCAGGCTGATATGCAGTAGATTTATACATAAATGATTTGAGCTGAGGTATAGATTATGAATAAAGTATATATAATTGAACCTATTTGCATTTCTGTCCTCCCATTTATAATTCCTTGGATCTCGAAAGCTAATTTGACCATATCTGCCATCGGTATTGAGTGGATTCCTTATGCCATATTTTGCATTGATCATTCGACCCGAGCACTGACAAATCAGCCATTTTTGCCTGTATTTGCTCCAAAAAGTCTCTATTTTGTCACACGAATGGCATAAGAAGACAAGAGATATTACCCATCATTATCATTATGATGTAAATTTCATTCACATTTGGCAATATTTTTTGAATTTTATAATTGAAAAAAAAAATTAAAATCGGTTTAAAAGTTTTATTATTTTAATTAATAGCCTAAATTTGGAATAATCTTAATATTTGCATGTTTTTTATTTAACTGTAAAAGTCTTGAGGGAAGTTGACCATGATAATTTCAACTTCCGGCCATTGGCAGCTGACTGGTGTTACCGAATGTCATTCAACTTGTACACAGAGAACCTTTTCTACCTCGCTCCTCATGTCTCCTTCCACCATGTTTTCCCCCACAATGGCTCAAATCTACATCAGGAAGTACAGTTTGGAGCCTCATCTGCAATTTGAAATATCAAATTTATCAGAAATGCTGAAAAATCACAGCTGATAAAATCCACAAAGACCCAGAAGTGATTAACTCCGGTCTGATTCCATGCGATACGAGGATTGCAATACGGAATAATAAAATATATGCTTTTGTATTGGTTACCAATCATACATATGTATATGATAAATGCTGGTACCTCGGCGAAGACTCATTTCCAGATTTTAAAATCCTTACCCTTCATTCAACCGTTTGTATGTTGCCATATACAAACATAATGATTTTAAGGCTGAAGAGTGAATGCACCTTGTAGATGCTACTTCATGTTCATACTCATTGGGTTACACAGACAGAACCAAACAGGACGGTATGTGATATTTCAAACATCTTCATAATCAGGTGCATTCGCAATTCAATATTTATACGGTAGTGTGATCAACTCTTGGTCTTTGATATGCGCAATATCTATTCGTGTAATATTTTCCATTTTTTTTAAACAACATTTTCTCTTTAATATTTCATATTTTTTGCTGAAATGTATGTCCGATTGGCAAACACATTCCTATAATAATTGAAATGCTAAGGTTCCTAACTTTAGAGATAATAGAAAAAAGTTTCCTAGGCAGCTCAATGTGGCTATAATGCATTAGAAAATCTCGATCTGTATTGAAGACCTCGTCATAAGGGGCATTCATTATTACCCATGAAACGCTTCTCATGTTTGATGTGCTGGAGTCACCGGTTGTGTTTGTTTGCTTGGCAACGTTTGAGACTCCACAAATGAAAACAATACCCGAAAGATTAAACCATCCACGATGTTTTGAAGCTATAATTTTTTTCATTTATTACCATAGTTACAGAAGAGTTACATAGATAAGATGCAATCAGAACTTATATCCACAACCGAAGTGATCCCTGGACTTATGCATATCTGCTTAAGGTAATATTAACTCAAGTGAGCTAGTCAAAATGGGATTCATTAACCTAAACACATTGTTGAGTATTTAACAAGAGTCATTGATTATGAATGTTTGGCAATAATTATATCTACAAATATCCCTGTATCAGGATACTGTACATTACCTGTTATACTGGATGTAAAATACATTACAATATCAAACCAGAATTTAAGTTGGTTCCAGTTAAAATAGGAAATACAAGATATTTGGAAATGCACAGTTATATTGGTCTTTTACCTGAAGTAAACACTTAACTGCAATACACCATCTGGATACTGCCTATAATCTTATTGTGATTTATATCAGATTTGGCAAACAAATCGTTAAACGAACAACTGAATTAACTATTCATCATTGGCATCAATTTTATCGATTCTATTTTCATGCCATTCGAGATAAAACCTGGAATCCTAGAAAAATCATCCTACATGAAATAGTCTGGTCACAGTACTGACTCCGGTTTAAAACAAGTACAATACCACCAAGATTCTTGAAGATATATTGTGCATGTACATACCTTCCAATGGAACAGACTCCTTCTGGTAGCACGGCATGTATACTGGAAATAATGAGAGGCTAAAAACTTCAGATAATTTCCAATCTATAATTTCCAATCTACCACCTCAACAATAGCTAGCTGGGGTATAAAATCAGTTTAATAACCCCCTTACTATCACGCTTTGGAAAATCTACATCAGCCAGGTTTTTCGGGATATTACATATAACAATTTCACTTAGGGAATGAATGTCTTCGACATCTCCTGCAATTTGAAACATAATTGTTTTCGGAAATAAAGACGAAACGAGTCTCACAAAAGATATGCTGTCATTTTTTGTGCTTTCATTATAGAACTGTATCCTCCCAACCTACGTAAGTTGATTGCATAACTGTATCCTCGCACCAAATATGATTTTCTTAAAAGGAACGACAACTTGCGACATGCCTGAGATACAACACATATCACGAATCACGAATCGTTAGATTCTTGGTATGTGCTTTAGAATAGCTTAACTAGAAGACTATACTGTGAAGTCATGTGGCTCTGTCAGTATGTCGGCACCTCTTCCCACTTCCCATATATGTGTTGTTATATTTCTATATACCGTATTATCTCCTTTTACTGTACTAAGGATTCTGCATTTCTTTGAGCAGCTATTTGCCTTGAAATGGTCAATTGCTCTATTGAAAAAGTCACTTGCAAGGTATTTTCCTATGAAGAAGGCTCTCATTTGCAAACTGTCCGGTAATGAGTAAGTGAGTCAGTCATTCAGTCCATCCGAATCATTTCTCCGGCAAAATAAGGAGAACCGTTGACATTAGAACCTTGATTTTCGCCATGAACGTGCATAAGGGGGCTGTTACCAGCAAGTTCTGAGCTGACCTACTTTTTATGAAAAGTTGACCTATAAACCTCGATTTATTGATGACTCAGCTTGTGCACTGTTATATATGTTTATCGGAAACCCTTGGTTGTATGTTTCATTGTGATTTTTGAAGGTTCCCTGTTCTAATATCCTAATGATTTCTAAGACAATGAAACTGCGCTTAACCCTACCTGGCCTTGGGGGGGGGGGGCACTTTCCGCCCTCCCTGTTGGTTTTTTGATCGTATCTCCGGAACGACAAAAAATTGAGAGCTGAAACCCCGTGACTTTTCAGATTATCATATTGGAGTCATTTTGAGCCTATTTGCATGACCCCCCGAGCAGAGAATCATGGATAAATTCAAAATGGTGGCCATGTGGTGGTACCAGAAAAGTGATGTTCTCGTCATATTTCTTTAAAAATTTTGCTTTTCTGTACGGAACAGTGGGTAAGACTTATTTTATTTACTAATTTATCATGCAGTATTTGCGAAGAAAAAACAACAATAAAAAATTCGAAGATTTTGACCGCAAAATCGTCCAAAAATGCTCGCTTTGAAAATGACGTCACGGCGACGTCATCATGGCGGCCATCTTGGATTTTTTTACATTTTCTTGTAGAGCTCGACCCAAAGATATAGTGTAGTAAGTTTCAGCCCTCTAGCCTTAGCGGTAGCGAAAATATATAGGGGGGGGGCACTTCCCCCCCCGGCTACGGTACACCCTAAATCGCCCAGGCCAGATAGGATTAATTAGGTCAATGTCAGTGAGACCTGACCTAATTGGGTCAAGGTCAATATGACCTACGTTTTGACCAAATTTCTGACCTAATTAGGGTACCTAGAAACCTCGAAATTGACAAAAACATGTCTCAATGCCTCCTACGATCATGAAAATGGTCAGTCTTAGGTCAAGGTACACACTTGAATCATATCAAATCTTACTACGCCTTGGTCTCTGCATTTATAACGTTTATAAAGCCTTAATTGGAGCTCGAAATTTTATACACACACTCGGATGTATCATCCAGTAATATTTTATGAAAGCAAATAGTTTCTGCCTGGACACGAAGTCAAGTCTACAGCATAAGAATAACAAATAAGCTCAGAAAGGGCGTCTCATTTCTTCTATTAATACACATATGGCGTGTTTAACAGCTTAACACATTCATTCAATTAACAGTATTCTTTAGTGACACTAACTGACTAACACAAACTGTCAGTGCAACGGCCATAGTTTTTACCCTTTGCCGTAAATCTCTATAATTATTGCATAGCGAAGATCATAAAATAAAATAATAAACGCACATGCCAACAAGCCAATATGGACACGATGGTCTCCTCATAGTAAACATATTCATATTTAAATCAAGGGCAGCATTCACGATATTATGGAGCCACGGATTTGGAATAGCTAAGGACGTATTTTTTTCATTCTATCCCGGTTGTTGGAACAACCAACGGTCTTGTATTTTGGCATTCTTTATGCGGACCAAAGGATTAATTGTGTATTACAGAAGACAGATTTCTCCGGGAGAATCAAAGCTCGAGTGAATGGATTACCCAATGTGAAGGGTCGATGGCATGTCACAGCTACCATGTGGCATGGTGAATTCAACCTCAAAATATTGAAAAGTTGCAAAGATAGCAAATAGCTACGTTTTCAAATGTCATTTATTCGACTGAAAAAAAACGGAAAATATTTTTCGTTTTTTTCCGCGGATACTAGTTCTTTCGAATAAATTCACCTTTTTCCCACGGTGACCTTTCCTTTTAAATCCACCCTTGCACGACTACTATGTACTATATAGAACAGAACGCAAATCATGTGGATTGACGAAATGAAATGTTCATTGACGCTTTGATTTATTGCAATGTATTTTTTTTTAATTCAGGACAGTGTACGTTTCGTCGAGCCGAGGACAAAACAGTCCGTTCATCTGCTGACGTGAACAACTCAAAACGACTATTATCAGAGGACAACTGTACAAACGCATGTTTATCAGAGACACTCGATCGCAAAGAGTGTTATGGTGCGTCATATACACAGGCTACTGGCGAATGCACACTACATTTTGCCCAATATCCAATGGTCTTCGCTGAAGTAACTGAAAGTGGAACAATTCTGCATGCAAAATTCTGCTTTGAAGGTATGTTCCAAGGTTATGTTCAAGAAATAATTTCTTGTTTACTGTAGTAAAACATATAGAATAGGTCGGGCTGCAACAGGATGAGTAGATAGGGCTGCAATAGGATGAGTCTGATCACTCAGGCCCAGTGATCTAATCGCCCTATTGCAGCCCGATCTATTCTAGGTGGTTTACTACAGTAAACAATAAATTATTTCTATTCTACCATACTGAAAACGACACATTGTGGATATGTTTCCTGAAAGAAAGATATTCTCGTGTTTTTAAAACTGGATTAACACCCCTATACCCGACAAAAAATGCTTTGGGCCGCCAAGTAATCGAAGCAAGCAACACATGCAAGTCGCGCGCCTGAAATCGACACAGTCCACAGTATGACACCTAGGGGCGTGCTAAAACGCCATTAACGATTTGAACGATGCAAGCGTACCCCTTGGTTTTATAATACATGTGAAATTCTCTCGTCATCCAATTATTGGATTGTGTACCTATCATATGTTCAAAAAGGCTTAAAGACATCAACAGCTTTGAATAAATCTCCGCGGAAAAATAACTGTTCTCCAACTTTAATTGGCTCTATTATGTACGACAAAAGGATGTACAAGAAGATACAGGCATATAATCCACACCGATTGGTTGTGAGGTACATGTAGGATCTATTGGAATTTGATCCCATCTGGGCTTCCTTCTTTACATGTAATAATGTTATTTGGTAAAACACATGGAGTGTGGTAGGATACAGTGAAACAATCTTCTATAATATACTAGTAACGGAAGGTCTTGTGCAAGCCTGCCTCAATGCATTACATAATGTAATTAATGAAATTAAATGGAAGTAGAGGGCAAATGTAACTAATCTACTTGAAGCATGCGAATATGTAGAACGACTACATCTTTATTAAAGATTCATGCTGATACGCTTCCTGTCGCGCAGGTATATACCTGAAATATTTTATTTTTGTTAGGACACTTGACAATCTACTATGTGTTCTTCTCCATCGTCCAAAATATTCCGATGTAGTTATATCCAAGTGAGTGTTTCTAGTAGGTGAATGCCAATGTTGAATTCTATACAGAAACTGAAATAACAGAAATAATCAAATGAGCCATATCTGCAAACCAACACTCTCGGTAGATCACATTTTACTCAGAATCGTAGCATGTGTCCATTAAAACATATATTCATACCAGCTAAGATTTTTTGTGATTGACGCAAATATTATTTATGGACAACGTCTCTCTAAAACATATGGAATATAACGCCTGTAATATGTGGATTTATCCACATGGAAATCAATCAACCAATCCAACTTTCTCAACGGCATGTTCCAGCCATAAAATTACGGAACAGTGGCCAGTCGGCATTATATCTCATGGGACTTCCTATCGATGTTAGCTTCATCCATGTGGGTACTTCCATCTACCCATTCAAGATGACATATTCGAATTCATGGATCAATCAGTCAGTAGGCAGGTTACAGCAGCCTGGGATGTTTTGTGCGTTTTTTGTTGTGTAAAAAAAAACAGAAACCAGTCATGGCACAAAAATATGATAAACGTCTGCCTCAGACACCTTTATTTGAGTAGGATTTCTGACCGTACACGAGGTACATCGATGAATGTCTGTTCTTGGAAAATAATTATTTCCGACTGAACTCGCATACTTTCATGTCCAGTCGAAATAAACGTATTTGTCTTTTATAACGGCAGATTACACACCTGATTTACCATTGATTGTTTTATCAGCTGCGCTGAACACAAACAATCTGGGCATGGATAATTTCACCGGAATAATATACCCACTGAAAGTTTGTGCTGGACCTATCACAGTGGTAAGCACCGAACAGCAACCAATAGTCACAGTCGACAACAGCAGACAACAGGCAGCAGTCACCACCGCCAAAAGTAGACAGCGGACACAAGTCACCGACAGAAACAGTGGACAATTGGAAACAGTCACCGCTAACAATAGTGGACACCTGGCAACCATCACCACCAACAACGATGGGCAACAGACAGTAATCGGCGGCACTAACAACAGTCAGCAGACTCCAGTCACAACTGAACACATTGGACAGCATGCAACAGTCATAGTCAGTAGCAGCGGACAACAAACGTCAGTGATCCAATACAACAGCGGACATAATACAACAATGACCACCAACATCATCGGACAGCAGACAACAGTGATTCCCGCCAACGGCGGACAGCAGACACCAAACATCGACGACGACAGCGGAGGGAATACAACAGCGATCGCCAGCAACAACGTTCTGAATACAACGGTGACCGACAGCAACTTCATACAGCAGACAAAAGGGACACCCAAAAAGAGCGGACAGCATGCACACATCACCGCCACCAACAGCGGACGACAGACAGGAGTCAACGACAACACCAGCGGGCATAACACAAGAGCGATTTCTGGCAACATCGCACCGCAAACAACAGTTATCCCTTCCATCAACGGGCATCATACAACAGTCATAGCTGAAGATAGTGAAAACCCAGCAACACTCAATGCCACCAGCTCCCGACAACACATTCCAACCAGCGAATACAACAGCTTTGAGAATACAACAGCATCGGCCAGTAGCATTCGACATCAAACAACAGTTGTTCCCGTCAACATCGGACAGCAAACAACAACCACCGACAGCGATAGCGGACAGCAGTCAACCGTCAGCGCCAGCAACAACGGACAACAGTCACCAGTGACTCCCAACAACAGCGGACATCAAACAACAGTGACCACCAGCAACAGCGGACTGCAGACAGCAGACACAGTAACCAACAGCGACCAGCAGACGCCATCTACAGCTGAAAATAGTGGGAAGTCAACAGCAATCACTTCTATCAGTTTAGGACAGCAGACACCAGTCAGTCAATACAACAGCGGACAGAATACAACGATGACCGCCAACAGCATCGATCAGCAGACAACAGCTACCCCCGGCAACAGCGGTCAGAAAACAACTATCACCGCGAGAAACATAGGACAACGTACAACAATGAAACCCTACAGCAGCGGGCAGCAGACAACCATTACCGCCAGTAAAATTGGCAAACATAAAACAATTAATCCCAGCAGCAACGGTCAGCAGACAGATGCCATCGCCAGCATCATCGGCCAACAGGCAATGGTGACTATCATCAATAGCGGACAACACACAACAACAACCCCCATCAACAGCGGGCAACAGATACAAGTCACCGGCAACAAGAGCGCACAGCCTACATCAGTCACCGTCAACATCAGCGGACAGCCGGCACCAATCTCCGTCAGCAATAGCCGACAGGAGACACCAGTCGACTACAGCATCAGCGGGCAAAATACAAGAGTGGTCGCCAATACCATCGGGCCAAAGACAACAGTAACTCCCAACAACAGCCGACAGCAAACACCAATGACTACCAACAACAGTGGTCAGCCGACACCAATCACCGTCAGCAGCAGCGGACAGCCTCAAATGAGAAGTTCACCTGAAGGAAATGCGATGGGTGAGTAACTGTTTCACTTAATATAAATAGATCCATCCAATCGCTTTCTACAAGCAAGAATCGTTTGATTCATCAGTATTAGATTCTAAACATGCACAGCGATGAGTCATCCGTTTCGTGCAATATTATGGAAATATCAGAAGCATATTCGATGGAGTTCGGACAGGTTGAGTTTTTATGAAATTTGTATAGAAAAACAAGGGCATCATGGGATATATTTCAGGTTTAAAGCACTTGATTGGTCATTTCAAATTTTCAAATGGAAATAGGCAAATGCTCATTGGCTTGTGAAGAAATTGGAAGAAAATCCAACCAATCACAGACTTTCAGTAAAGATTCATACGTTCATAAAGTTAGACCGCGGTTCGCAGTTCGCAGTTCGTTATTTGAGGGGACCAGCAATTATTTCTTCAGAAATGGAAATCTGTAATATTTTTTTATGAGTACTTTGAACTCCAAACTCTGTTTAGCAAAAGAGTATGTTATGCTCGATATCTTTGCATATTCGTATCCCAAATGTGACGCCAGGGGGCGCTGCTAGGGGCGCTGCTATGTGTCGCTGAATGACTTTTCCCCGCGAATAATACACTGAGAACTGCGAACCGCGGTCTAACGTGAACGTAAGATTCATCGCAGACGGCCACGCTTAGTCGCGTCATTAAATTCGATCAATTGTATTTGTACATTTGTTCTTTTAAACAGATGTAACAACTTCAGCTCCAAGGTGCATGTGCAAATGCAACCCCCATTCATCACTAAGCGATGACTTCATGAAAGACATACTGTATAACTTAACGCCGAACAAAAGTAGAATCTCGGCAATCCGGAGAAAATACACAAGCACGTGGGATCCCCGTTTGTCTGCAAAGGCGATCGGTGTTGTGGGAATTGTTTTGATGTCGCTATTCTTCGGAATGGTCGTAATAACAGATATAAATGCTATAAGGCAAGATGTCCAAAATGCAATAACAAAATAGCCCAAACTTGTGGCGCTTTGTAGTTTGGATCTTTAATTTCACCTCTCTAACACATTGATCAATCACGGAATTTGAAGTATTGACTACAAGTATGTTGCATTATAATGTCTTTGCTTGGATATCTGTATTGAATTTTACTGTCGATTGCATGGCAAAAGCAAATGTCCGCAGCTTAAATCTAGCCTACATTTAAGGTCGAAATAATGCCTCCCGTTTCCCAATATATGGAAATGAGAATGGTTTTCAGGTTTATACTTGTCCCCAATATGAAGAAAAATGTCCTACGTGGGTTAGAACACTCGTGGGGTCGGACACTCGTAGCCACCGGCTTTTCTTAGAATGATGCCGCATGCGGCAAGCCTATGTTTTTGTATACTATAATTGTCTTTTTGAATTTGGTGCTAATACTGTTATATGGAAAATGGAATAGGTCTTTGGATTATGGACGCGGATATTCTCTAATGGACGACGGCTGGATTATGAATGACGGACTAGACGCTTGTAATGCAATGGCATGTGGTGGGGACGGTACAGTTATGCTTTCTGAGAATCCTTCCGCTTGCGAATATTTCTGTACAGATACCTAAATTTCATATATCTAAGAAACGTATAATGGCGATAGGCTAAGGCTCTGAAAGTGCTCTCGTTTTCGTTTTAATTTACACATTGGGCCAGAAAACTTTCACTATATATTTTTCTGTTAGTACGTATAAATACACCGTCCGAAATAGGGTGGACAAACCGGAAGGTGGGCAACAACATTGTCCACATGTTTGGAAACGCCTTATTTCTGGGGTTCCTTATTTTTGTGGGTATGGGTGTTCAAATTATTCCATATTTTCTGTTTATCAATTTAACTTGATATAGTTCATATGCTTTTAAAGTCAATGGATTTGTCTTATTACCTGAATGACATGTCGGTAGAGGTCAGAAGGTCATGACCGGCTTTTTTTCTTCAAAAATCTATATATCCCGTTATATATCCCGACATAGAGATTTTCAGGCCACCATTGAGCACGTTTGAACCTGATTATTTTCAAGAAAGGTGGATGGATAAGTGTTTAAGCCTAACTCTGACCATATTGATCTGGTATATTGCTACAAACACCATCTTTGATGATGACAAGCTCAAAATTCTTTGTGGTTTTGAATTGTCGGAGGATAGGCCTTTCTCAAAATATGAATTTTTGTTGTGATTCGTCTGAATTGAGGTCAATAAAGGTCACAGTATCCATTTAGCTACAAAATTTCGCACAGTCTGTAATGAAAGAGCTCATTGATTCCCAGACCATCAGTCTTTGTGAGTTAACTGAATGGTATTCTGGACAGGTATCTGCAGCAGTTTTTACTGCTCAGTGTATTTGTGTTTTATGCTCTGAAACGACAGTCATAATATAAGCAAATTTCTGTGAAATCGATTTATACACGGATAGGGAGCGTGGGGGGGGGGAGGGATGGGTATGGTAGCGTGAACACCCCACTGTATTAATATATTGTTTTATCTAAAACATGAGGAATATCATTGGGTTAATCAGAGATAAACCCTGGTCATTGTCCGAATTTAGCGCGAACGTATATCATCAGAGGTCAGTCATACATTACTGAAAATTCTGCATAACTGGTAATTTTAGGAGATATATATACATTATACATATGGTGATTATATTGCGCCACAGATCGCCAAACACGATTATATCCCCTGTACATGTGCTTCCCCAAGCAAAACAAGTACTGAGAAACCTCAATTCGCAAGAAGTTCTAGCAAATCTCCAGAGTGAATTCGTCATAGTCCCAGCAGACAAAGCCCCGAATAATATAATATTCATTATGTAAATCTTACTATTACCAGGTGCTGGTTAAAGAATTGAGTGTAGACATATCTTCATCAAATACGTCTACTTACTCCCAAACTGCATTTACTCTGGAAGATTTATTTAACAATCAGAAAAAGTTTCTCAGGGAAAGAGGTATTTGTCTTCCAACCAATCATAACGACATACCAAAAATGTACTGGACTCCCAAAATGCATAAATCACCATACAAAGCTAGATTCATAGCTGGTTCTAGAAGCTGCACCGCCAAGCTTCTTTCAACCCTATTGACGAGGGCCCTTCAAGAGGTGAAAGCATTTTGGGAAAGGTATTGCGCCACTATTTCTAAGAACTCTGGCGTTGAATGTATGTGGATATTGAAAAACTCAAATTGTCTTACGGAAGAACTTGATGCTAAAGGTCACATACCGTACAGACATGTATCCACATGGGATTTCTCGACTCTCTATACTACAATCCCTCATCAGGACCTTATTGACCGTCTAAGTTCATTAATAGTATCTGTGTTCAAGAAAACTGATCGTAGATATATTAATGTCGGAAGCCATAAAGCATTCTTTAGCTCGACTACATACAAGAGATATCATTCATGGGATGTTTCTTTGTTTATAGAGTTGCTTGAATTTCTCATTAAAAATATCTATGTGAAATTTGGCAACACAATATATCAGCAGCATATAGGTATTCCAATGGGTACTAATTGTGCACCCCCGTTGGCTGACCTGTATCTGTTCTCTTATGAATATGACTATATGCAGGCGCTTACAAAAACCGATCCATTCAAAGCCCGTTCCTTCTCATTCATCAAACGCTATATAGACGATCTTCTCGCTGTGGATAATCGCTATATAAATGACGCAGTGAAGGATATATATCCACCTTCACTGGATTTGAAGGAAACTACAGATAGTCCTACAGGCACATCTTATTTAGATCTCTATCTCTATAAAAATGAAGCGGGCATTCTCTCTCGTCGACTTTATGACAAAAGAGATGATTACAATTTCGACATCGTAAACTATCCCTTTCTGGATAGTAATATTCCAGTGGGACCTGCATATGGCGTATACATATCTCGCTTAGTAGCATTTGCTAGATCCTGTGTTAAATGTGATGATTTTAATCAACGTCACAAAACATTGTTGCAGAAACTTATAAAACAGGGCTATTCCACCAAGCGCCTCCACTCAAAGTTTTTCAAATTTGGCGATACATATCGCATGCTGATAGCAAAATACGAACGTAGCGTGCAAGATCTATGGCGCTACGTTTCGTAACTTGTGTCTAATTCCGCTTAACCCGGGGCTAGGGGACGTATGTACTTCAAGATCCTTATGGTACTCATATGAACAGCCACAATCAAAGCGTGACTGAGATACATCATTCTCAAGATGACGATTTTACAACGAATATTATGGATTAAGAATACTGATCAGCGATACGGATTTGATATTTTTGGAACATCATGATGTCTTGCCGGCATCATTGAAAACTGTTGACCGCTTCTCTCTTGCAGGAAACAAGCCTATGTTTATGTATACTATGATTGTCTTTTTTGAATTTGGTGCTAATACTGTTATATGGAATATGTCTTTGGATTATGGACGCGGATATTCTCTAATGGACGACGGCTGGATTATGAATGACGGACTAGACGCTTGTAATTCATCTAATAGTAGAGGACGGAATACATCTCTGAGCAGTTAGTCTGGGAACAGAGACTGAAAAGGGCCTTATTTTTCGATCAACAGTCAGTAAAGGTTGTCACCTTTTTGTAATAGAAGCTCTAAATTTCTTGGACTATACCATGTATACGGCACATAGACAAGTTCCTAAAACAGCGAGATAAGATGTAGCAACCTTTCGATATGGCGGTCCTGATCAAATGCCAGACAGATTTAAATAAGACAGATCAAAATCAACATCATTGAGTTCCAAGATGGTCAGTGGTTTATGGTGTAAATGTCACATCTCATAAGTATGGCATAAGCATATGCCATACGGAAAAAGGCGATTAGTGCTTTAGAGGTAAATGCCCGTAATGAAGCTGCATCTAACTGGAAAATCGCATATTGGTATGATTTGACCGGAACACCAGTGGTTTTTGTCACCAACTGCCTTGCCAGACAAACGCTCTCACAAAACATGAATGTTTCCATGAAGGTGACACTATACCCATAAATTGCACAGATATGATCATTTAGAAGCCCGTTCCTTCTCACTCACCACACGCTATCGTGATTTGGCTAATCCCTATATACCGGGATACCGCGAAAGATAAATTCATTTTCACTGGACAATAGTATTCATGGAATGATCTGCATATGACGTATACATATCTTGCCTAGTAGAATTTGCCAGATCCTGTATGAAATGTGGACATTACGATCAATGACACAGGACTTCCCTGCAGAAAATGCTGGGACAAAGCTATCTCTATATTACTCGTTTTCAAATTTGGTGATAAATATCAGACCCCGAGAGCAACATCATGTAATAGATATCTTTACGATATTCAAATGATCAGTCACCCTCAAAGCGTGACAGATATGATACATTAAAAAAACCGACATCCGATAATTTAAGAACATGAATACGGATAGGAATACCATTGTATCTTGTCGGGATCGTTTAAAATTGTTGACGGCTTTCCCCAGGCGATAGATGCGACTCTTGTATTTTATGGAACGCCAACAGTTCCGACTCAGCGAAGTTGATCAGGCCCACCCAAAACGCAAAATTCAATACGTTGTGAGAACTATCTCTAGTCGAAATTTTCAATTCAACCCCTACAATTGTGTATTTGGGGAATCGATGTTTGCCAATGTTCTGGATAAATGCCATACTGCGGCCTTGGCTAAACTTCAACACCAAGAGCTGACACGGATACCCAATAAGTTACATTTATTTCTGCACGAAGAACGATTCTTCAAATATGAAAACAATCCTCAAAAAGGATATTTTTTCCTAGTCCGAAAAGCGTAGAATGGGAATCTTCGACATTCCCACAAGCTGCTGTGTATACATCATATACATGTATGCAGCTATGTGACAATTTCTCGCGATTTGTAAATGTCTTGTCTTCTCTGGGCATAACTAAGAAGTATTTTCTCCCTAATGTGGGACTCCTTCCCAAGCTACATTCCGAAGGATTGGCTTTCAAGTGAATACATTTAAGATCGCACATTCGATTTTTAGACCACCATCACCAGATGGTGGGCTGTTCAAATCACTTTTCGTCCGTGGTCCGCCGTCCGTCGGGGCGTCGGGGCGTCGTCCGTCCGTCGTCCGTCCGTCCGTCGTCCGTCGTCAGTCCGTCCGTAAACAATTCTTGTTACCGCGATTTCTCAGGAACTACTACATGGATCTTTTTTCAAATTTGGTACACAGGTTCCCCTTGGAGTCTAGTTGTGCAAGAAACCTTTTCTGGTCCGATTCGAAAATCCAATATGGCCACCAGGCAGCCATCTTCGATTTCCCCATGAAACCTTGTTACCGCGATTTCTCAGGAACTACTGCATGGATCTTTTTCAAATTTGGTACACAGGTTCCCCTTGGGGTCTAGTTGTGCAAGAAACCTTTTCTGGTCCGATTCGAAAGTCCAATATGGCCACCAGGCAGCCATCTTCGATTTCCCCATGAAACCTTGTTACCGCGATTTCTCAGGAACTACTGCATGGATCTTTTTCAAATTTGGTACACAGGTTCCCCTTGGGGTCTAGTTGTGCAAGAAACCTTTTCTGGTCCGATTCGAAAATCCAATATGGCCACCAGGCAGCCATCTTCGATTTCCCCATGAAACCTTGTTACCGCGATTTCTCAGGAACTACTGCATGGATCTATTCCAAATTTGGTACACAGGTTCCCCTTGAGGTCTAGTTGTGCAAGAAACCTTTTTTGGTCCGATTCGAAAATCCAATATAGCCACCAGGCAGCCATCTTGGATTTCCACATGAAACTCGGTTATCGTCATTTCTCAGTACTGCATGGATCTTTCTCAAATTTGGTACACAGATTCTCCTTAGGGTCTAGTTTTGCAAGACGCCTTTTTCGGTCTGAATCGAAAATCCAATATGGCCGGCCATCTTGGATTTCCCCTTGGATTTCCCCATGAAACCTTGGGGCTTCTCAAGAACTACTGCATGGCTCTTTCTCAAATTTGGTAAACAGGTTCGCCTTGGGGTCTAGTTGTGCAGGATACCTTTTCTGGTCTGATTTGAAAATCCAATATGGCCACCAGGCGGCCATCTTGTATTTCCCCCCATGAAACTTTACTACGATTTCTCAGGAACTACTGCATTGATCTTTCTCAATTTTGATGCACAGGTTCCCCTTGGGGTCTAGTTGTGCAAGATACCGTTTTCGGTCCGAATCGAAAATCCAATATGGCCACAAGGCGGCCATCTTGGATTTCCCCATTAAACCTTGTTATCGTGATTTCTCAGAAACTACTGCGTGGATCTTTCTCAAATTTGGTACACAGGTTCGCCTTGGAGCCTAGTTGTGCAAGATACCTTTTCTGGTTCGAGTCGAAAATCCAATATGGCCACCAGGCAGCCATCTTGGATTTCCCCATGAAACTTAGTTATCGTCATTTCTCAGTACTGCATGGCCACCCCTTGTGGCCAATTTGGATTTTCGATTCAGACTGAAAAAGGTGTCTTGCAAAACTAGACCCTAAGGAGAATCTGTGTACCAAATTTGAGAAAGATCCATCTAGTAGTTTATGAGAAATCACGATAACAAGGTTTCATGAGGAAATCCAAGATGGTCGCCTTGTGGCCATATTGGATTTTCGATTCGATTCCTTATGAAACCTTGTTATCGTGATTTCTCATAAACTACTGGATGGATCTTTCCCAAATTTGGTACACAGGTTCGCCTTGGGATCTAGTTGTGCAAGATACCTTTGCTGGCCCGATTCGAACAACCAATATGACCACCAGGCAGCCATCTTGGATTTTCCCATGAAACTTTATCGTCATTTCTCCGGAAGTACTACATGGATCTTTCTCAAATTTGGTAGACAGGTTCCCCTTGGGATCTAGTTGTGCCAGATGCCTTTTCTGGTCCGATTCGAAAATCCAATATGGCCACCAGGCAGCCATCTCGGATTTCCCCTTGAAACTTTATCGTCATTTGTCAGGAAGTACTGCATGGATCTTTCTCAAATTTGGTACACAGGTTCACCGTATGATCTAGTTGTGCAAGATACCTTTTCCGGTTCAAATTGAAAATCCAATATGGCCACCAGGCGGCCATCTGAGATTTCCCCATGAAATTTTGTTATCATGATTTCTCAGGAAGTACTGCCTGGATCTTTCTCAAATTTGGTAGACAGGTTGCCCTTGTGATCCAGTTGTGCAACACACCTTTTCTGGTCCGATTCCAAAATCCAATATGTCCATCAGGCGGCCATCTTGGATTTCCCCATGAAACTTTATTATTGCGATTTCTCAGGAACTACTGCATGGATCTTTGTCAAATTTGGTACACAGGTTCCTCTTGTCGCCTAGTTGTGCAGGATACTTTTTCTGGTCTGATTCGAAAATCCAATATGGCCCCCAGGCGCCCATTTTGAATTTCCCCGTGAAACATTGTTATCGTGAATTTTCAGGAAATATTTCATGGATCTTTCTGAAATTTGGTACACAGGTCCCACATGGGGCCTAGTTGTGCAAGATGCCTTTTTTGGTCCGATCGTCTTAGTAACAATGGTCAAAAAGATCCTCTTGTCATTAGCTTACAATTATCGGACAATGGTGGGCGCCAAGATCCTTCAGGATCTCTCGTTTTTTTAAGAATTTATCATCGCTTTTTAGATGATATAACAGACTAGTGGAATTGGCATAGAAGCTTAATACGAGGAAAAAATGAAAGATCCCTAGTATAGTTTATTTGGTTACATGTATAATTTATTCTGAAAATTAGATCAGATCCCCTTGATGGTCAAACAAGTCCTGATAATTTGCTCGGAAGCCTTCTTCTTCACCCATTTATTTCCTATCCATCGTAGTTATTGTCATATCTGGTCTTTCATGCAGATTTGGGAGTGCATCATGTTCCGACGAAACTGAATGACAGATCCAGCAATGGCGTATTTAGTAATCCATTTTCATAAAATCGATGGATTCCAGAAAAACCGCAATGCCTTTGTGTATGCTTTTTTCATGGGAAAGGCTCGGAGTTTCAGTTTGATAAGAAGGTATTTTGTGAATAATAAAGATTTCAGAATATGCATTCCATGGTATGGGACTATACTTTATGCACATAGGGTTCAGCGATTAAAACAGTTTCCACTGTACCGGGAAAATTTGCCGAAGTGTACCATGGCAGACTGGGACAATTGTACGATGCTGTACCACGGACTTCTCTTGGCTGTACAACGATGTACCATGGCAGACAATTACTGTGTACCAAAGTAATTTGATTCAGTTGTAGCATGTCACCATTGGTTTAGCTGCAATGTAATTCTAATATCGTATAAAATGGCTGTACCAGACTCATGCCATGGCATTTTGTACCAAATTCATGATAAATTATATTACTTGTTTATGAATTATTGAATGACCACCAAAACAAATGGTTTGATACCAAAACTGTTTTATAGTTATGATATATGTTGTTTTAGTCTCATACGTGGGATCGTCAATAATGCTACAATCTCCTAGCTTCACGTAAAAGCAGTTTAATAAATACAATTGCGTTTACTTGAAAGAGCTCAGAGTTTGTAGTATTATTGTCTTATAGTTGCCGACATATAGATCTTCAAAAGAGAATAGGGGATCTGTACAATAGCACCAAAAGACAAACCGGAAGTGCTAGTTCTGTCAGTTGATTGGTTAACAAGGCCAAAATTGGTCAACAGGAAGTTACAATGAAAGAAATCTGAGTGGATAATTGGTATTGTGCAAGTCCCCCATTGTCTGTCATCTTGGCCCCCAAAATACAAGTTTCTGCACAATAATGGCCAATCGATGAGCCATATTTAAACAAAAGTGGAATTCGTATTATGGGATGGCCGCCATCATGAAAAATGTGGGCCCTTGCTGCTCGTGCACACATTAAGCATATCATCGCCGGTGTCACGAACTTATGCACTGCCCATTGTTTAATTTAAGGTATGACGACAAATGTCAACTCAACGAACTCTTCTATTACATAGGGTGCGGATTTTTATACGTAAATATATACCTTGACCTCTTGATCTTTATTGACCTCAATTGAAACGAGTCAGAACAGTTCAATTTGTTGATTGAAAACCACTAAGAATTGTAAAATAGACTTATGAGAAATTAAGATGTGACCATGTGAATGACCCCACCTCCTAAATTTGAAATTTGACATTTTTTATGAAATTGTAAAGACACGTAAACATGACGTGTGCCTCAATATATTAGGGGCAAGATGGTCTGAGTTAGACTTGAAAACTGTTGCAGCCACTCGTTTTCAACATAATTAGGTTTAAACGTATACAATATTGGTCTTGATTGAAATTTCTATGGCTCTTCCATCACGGGATGCTTCAAATTTTGAAGAAAAATGTAGTCATGACCTTTTGACCTCTACTGACACAAGTTTTGAACGAATGAAAATTCTGATAACAAGACCAAGCATCTAGCTTTAAATGTATACAAAATATGTCACCCCTACTGAAAAATAAGGCATGCGGCCATTGCGTCTTTTTTGTTCGATGTATCAATAATTGCTCACCTTCTGGATTGTCCACCATAATTACAAAGGAAATACAAAAATAGAGAATATTTTCGACTACCCGTACATACCCATACATATTATTGGAGACATGTTGCATTGATTGTGAAAGCAATTGCTATCAACACTTATATTTTGTACAAATATCGCGGTGAAAACTAATATGCGTCTCACAAAATCTGTAATCTAAGCAGTAGCAAATTTACTCTTAACCTTACAAGGCCTGGGGAACCCAAAATTTATAGTTTTGCGAATAAAACACACAAATGAAAAAAAATCGAAAATCTGATCAATCAAAAAAATCCTTTTTTGAAAATGACGTCACTGTCAAAGGGGCTCGTTTGGCTACTTTAGCTAGTTTTTTTTTACATTTTTTGGTCGAGATTGATTCAATGGTATCGTCTGTTAAGTTTCAGCTCACTAGCCCAGGGGCTAAGACAACTACTTAAGGGGGATGCAAATGCACCTCCTGCCCCCGCACACACCTGAACGGGTCTCAGGTAAGGTAGGATTAATGCATTTTAAAGATTTATGTGCTGAGTTTTTTTTTGCTATTGACATGCCATGGTCTGGGCCCTATTTATATATGGCAAGGGACATTCCGATCTAGATTCCAGTAGACCAGACACCAAAGATATCAGGATTTTGCTGATTCGGGGATAACTGTTTCCAATTGTGGACTTTCGTATTTGGATCTGGGGCCCGAACCAGATGCGATGGTCTCCGGACACTCCTATCTGTCGGACCACGGTTGCGTCCGGTCACATTTATTTGTTCTCCCGAACATGAGCCATGGTTGGATATCTACTGATCCTATTTCAGAAGACAACTTATCAGACATGCAGAAACATGAAAACCTATACGTAAAGGGGCCTTGTGAACCCATGTACCTCAAGATTCTCATGGTGTTCATATGAACAGACACAATCATCATTCTCTAGATGACGATTTTACAACAAATATCATATAGAGTAAGAATACTAATCAGCGATACGGATTTGATATATTTGGAACACCATGTCTGCCAGTATCATTGAAAACTGATGTTGACCGCTTCTCTCTTGCAGGAAACTAGGTTGTTTATGTATATTATGATTTTCTTTTTGAATTTGGTGCTAATGCTGTTATATGGAATGGGTCTTTGAATTATGAACGCAGAGATTATTTAATGGACGATGGCTACGCTTGTAATTTAGTGAATGTGTTATTCGATTAAAACATTGCCACCACCCACAAGGCAAAAGGTATATCGGCTATATGTAAATTGGAGCGATATGCAAGACGTGGAAAAAATTGACGACGTCTGAAGACTAAAACGCAACCATATCACACTACAGGGAAGCATTCGTCGACATCTAGCATTCAGACTCGAGGATTCGATGGATTCTCGGACGCAGCCTTACTATTTCAGCCTCGCTTTTATTGCAGCTGTTCATGTGAAGACTATGAAGTATCCACACGGCACCTAGCACCGGCTTTAGCGGAATTAGATATGCTAGCTCGAGAGCTGTGATGACAGATCAGCTCAAACAACTCATCTGATGTTAATGGATGAGTATCGTGGACGTCTGATGGAGTACACGTTTATGAAGGCATAAAGTCACAAGTCTTCAGGATTAGAGCCACGAATGTCTGATTTCATGAATTTCTGGGATTTAGGTATGATGGAGATGAATTAATTTACCCGTATTTTGCGTTAACGTGTGTCCAACGTAGGTTTAATTGTCATGTAGACCTGTTCTCTTTATTACAACAGCTACGCTCTGGTATGTACTGTTCCCACTTTCAATGCCTTATTCTATCAGAATAGAAAACAATGTCAGTAGCTTGACAAAAATGTTTTTGAAATTTTGAGCCAAATGTTGAAGGTATTCTTCGGAATAAGAAAGGTATAAGGTTATTTGATCAGATACAGTGAATTAACGATTGTTCTGTCCAGGGTGGATGCTTCATATGTTGACAACCGGGTTAAAACGAGAGTTGCTGCTGGCAACAGGTATTTTCCAACGTGCCAACATATCCACTTATTGGTCCATCCATCAAAACTTGATGACAGGGGTGCACCACGGAAAGTCCCATTTTCTGGCGGTGGTCAGACTAATTTAATTAGCTGTCGTGAAAGCGGAAAGTTGTTTTCGACCGATTTTTTTCTTTGATTTTCGTTTTAATAATTCTGAAACAGTAGAATAGAATTGAGAATCATTATTTAGGTCAAATAAAATAGGGAGAGAGGGAATTAAGGTCTAAAGACGCGTTCAGCAATATTTCAGCTATATAGCGACGATCAAACAAAATTCTAAGTACCGTATTCAAGATAATAACTTAGTAATCCAACACACTAAAACATAAACACATTAAAACTTATACAACAAACCGATTTCTCCCAAATAACCTAAGATCGGTCTTCCTTTCACTCGACTGAAAAGATCTAAAGTACTGGCTCGATAAAAAGAACCACTTACAATCTTAAAATCTATATAATCGATAAGAATATGTTTCACCGTGAGATCTTCGTGGCATGGAATACACCTTGGGACTGGCTGTTGTTTTAGTAAATGTTCCTGGGTTAATCGTGTATGGTCGATTCTACATCGCCCGATCATGGCTTGATCGAAACGTTTCTGGCTGTTCAGATGAGTATAGCCTACAGTTTGTTTTTTTGAACTCATGAAGTTTGTTATTATTCACAGCATCCCATACAGATTGAAACTGATTTCTCACATAATTACATATATAGGATCTGAAATCGCAATATGGGATTTCAACAGGATCGACCTCATTATCTAGGGCTGCCTCAGCCATCTTATCAGCCTCATTATTACCTTTGATGCCAACATGACTAGGCAACCACAACAAAACACAATACCAGTCGGTTGACCAAATCTACAGTCATATACTTGTAGAATATTCAAGGCTGTGGGATGAGTTGAAGTTCCACCTTTAATCGCTTGATGGCATGACAGTGAATCAGAGAATATGACATATTTTTCCCTTTCAGTGGACCCAATACCTTCCAAAGCCGACAATATAGCTTTTGCTTCTGCAGTGAATACCTACCTGGTAGTCGACAGGTTTTAGTTTTGAAAATAAAGATATTAGCACATGCTACTCTCTCACCATCGTTAGAACCATCTGTATAAATGGCCTGATGCGATCTGTATTTATCTCTCAGCAGACCAACTTCTTGGCTCGTGTCTGCCTTTTTTTTATATTTCGTTAGTGTAAGCCATGGTGGAATTGGTAAGAGCTTGTTAGCTAAAATTTGACTAAGCTTAACATCAGCTGCTACAATCTGTGGTTTCATACGAATTCCAAGAGATGGAATAATTGAGCAAAATAAAATAACTCCTTGTGGGATTCAAGGAGAAAAAATATGGGTAAAATATTTTCGGACGACTCAAAAGCCGCAATTTTCAGTTTACACAATAGTATTTGCATCTGAGATTATGCCAGTTTGTCTCAAATAATCCCAATATTACGAGTTACATGTATGAAGGTAGAGCTGTAAAGTGTCAGTTCCTATATTATTTTCGTTCCGGAGAAACGAGGAAAAGTTGAGTGTTAGGATCCCCCTCCGTTCTACATAATGAATACTAATATATATAAGTTTGACTGTATAAATATTGCATCAGTTCCTGATACAATTGTTCGTATAGATGTTAATCAAAAGAGCAGGTCTCTGGGAACTAATTGTATTGGCTCGCTAAAGCTTTATACTTGGGCAAATTCTGCTATTATTTGTAAAATGGTAGCGAGATAACCAAGGCTGGCGACGACCAGATATGGCAAGTCACTGAGGAGTTTTGCCCCTTTACCAAGAGCACCTACTTCGTTTTTTGTGAAGACATCTATACTATATGAAAGATACTATCTCATTTCTTAAAAGTAGTCCATCTGTAAAAATGGTGTAAGCCAGAGATTAATGGGGAACGATTGACGAACATAAACATATCATGTTGGCTTTTGCGAATCCGCTATTTGCAGCTATAGGTAGAATATTTTTTCATCCAAACATGGAAAATTCGGCTACAACATAATGACCATGGTGGATTCAGTGTAAAGAATATATAAACATTCGAACAGATGTCAAAATTATTCAAACCTCCGTGTCAAACAGATGATCCCCCCCCCCCCACACCCGCCGGAATGTCACTGAATAGGTTTAATAAGGTGTATGTTTCTGTGAAAATATTAGGGATGCTGATAAAAAAAACAGAATATACATGATATAAAAAGGAATTTTCCAGCTCACTTCGGTAAGATTAAGGTACACAACTGAAAAAGTATATCTGTACGTACAATAATAAATAATAAGATAAAACGTTCCATCACACATGACGGAATACGGTGGGATTAATTAGAACATAGCTAACTGGTTCCATTGGGATATCGATTGCGGTGCATTTGAGAGTAACACATCAAGTGGCTAATTTTGACAACAGTGCATGATGAACGTTTTACATGCATTCTGAAGCCTGTGTAACAGCTCCCTTAGAAAGCTGTCATTATGTTTTTCCCAAAGTCCATGAGGTAACGACTACTATTGATGACGAAGATATCACTCGCAATGGTTTGACGAGCTAATACATACTGACGTTGGTGGTCAAATGTGCTCCATTGGGGACCATAATGGGCGGGTTTTCTTCGAACCTGAGCCGTGAACAGTTATTTATCGTTCTCTCGTTATTGTGCGTCTGCTATTTCCGGGTTTGTAGTGCCACGGTTTAGCAGCGCCACGCGATAGGAACAGTACCAGAGCTCACCGTTTGGAATCGATAAAGGGCCATGCTTAACGGTCCCCATTACAGAAGAGGATCATTTCTCAAAAGAGGCCGAGAAAAAGATTATGTTAAACCTTTTAGTAAAATCTGGCACATGGATACTCCATGTGCTACTCTTGACAAATGACCTCACTGATCAGAAATTGTGTCAGAAGAGATAAAACGAGAAAAAAATCATGAAACTTCAATTGATTTATGCCCAAGTTTTGGGTCCTAGATCAAAGCTGAAAACCCATATTACTTGGTAGCACAATTGCGGCTCTTCGAAATTTAGCCAGGTGGGGTCTTGACAAACTTTCCCAATGGTCAACATTAGGTCAGAAGGCGTCCAATGAATTCAAATCTTACAAATCTGATTCCAAGGTTCCAAAGAGGCCAAATCGACCTATTTTCTTTTCTTTATCAAATTCTTACAATTTGTTATCCTATAGCCGAAGCCACTGATTTAGGTATCCTCTTCGCTTGGGGGTGAAATTATTGGAAAGGTACCCACAAGGTGAGGTCTTTATAATCCAGATCATCGATAACCTGATAGCATGAAAATGGCAACGGGCGGCCCGATGCAAGGTATACGTGTCTTGTATTTATTAACCAGACTTGGACTTGCGACTTACAGATCTTATATGATTTGGGCGGCTCGGTAGAGATCGTACACTCCGATAAACACGGCAGGACTCTGGGAACTGTATATCTTCGTGAAGATGCAAGGTGCCATCTGATGAGGATACCCAGACCTATCATTTACTTATAAAGGGTATTGTACCAGGGCTGAATGCATACCACATTGGTGTACGGTACAATCTCATCGAGCTTCGCCATCGAGCCTGTAGTTATGGCACTGTATTTCCATACTCCTAAAGATGGATGAATTTGATGAAGACCATATTGGGACTTATGTTTGAATAATTTGTGACATCTGTTTTGTGCGTACGAACTGATCGATTATTTCTTGAGATTTGCCGGGGATGTCGAGCTCACCACAAAACACCAGTTTGAATCCATCCCAGCCTTGATGAGAAAGACGAATGACAGCCGGTCAGGGTCATGTAGGGCCAGCAGCAAATATATGTACCTCTTCGAATATAGTGACCTGATTATCAGACATAGAGCCCGTCCTACGAAATCAAGCTAAGAAAAGCACGTTTGACAGGATCCAATGTCACCATGGGAACTTTGGATTGACGTAGAGCTGCGGGTTCCTCTTCAAATCCTCGCCCCATTCGCTTCAGGTCCATGCCTGTGGTTCCACAGACGTCGTAGATCTGCGCCCAATTCTAGGGCAGTGTAAACTGGTTCAACCCTGAATCAAAGGGTTAGATTAAAGTATAGGGTATGCGTCTCATTTACACCAGTGGAAGCGTTCCACCTGATTGTATGGCCGTGCAGATAGGTTCAAACCCGTTCGAACGTCCTAGTTTAAGGTTAACGCATGAGGAGAGCGCCTTGCCCATACCGGAAGTCTAAGACCTCCATCCTTGGCACCACGAATCAGTAATAAATACTACTCAGATTGTTAACCCTATCTGGTCTGGGATTTTTGCGACCTGTCCAGGCATAGGAGTTGGGGCCATTTCTGCCCCTAAATATTTTTCTTACCCCTTGAGCTTGGAGACTGAAACTCACCACATAATATCCTTGGGTCAAGGACTACCAGAAAATGTAAACAACTCCAAGATGGCTGCTATGATGACATCACAATGACAAAAAATGTATTTATTTTCATCGATTTTTCGGTCAGATTTTTCCATATTTTATTTGTGATTTCTTCGCAAAAAACTGTATGATACATTAGTAAGTAATAATCTGGCGTGAAATAAAAGTTTTTCAAGAAAAATGACGAAAACATCACTTTTCTGGTATCCAACGGACCACCATTTCGAATTTACCCATGATCCTCGGCACTGGGGGCCAGGCAATTAGATTGTTAGCTATTAAATGTTTGTCGTCCTGCGATAGGGTAGAAAGTTTGGTAGGGGCATAATGTCCACAGGCGTGGTAGGATTTTCAATGTTCATTTCACAGTATTTGACTTCGAATGACGTTTTTAGTCCCTTTTTTCTCTTGGGATAATCTATCAACACGATAGAAGGGTTATTTTTGAGAGTAACATATGAACCATCTAATAATTTTTTTTTCAGCTTTCAAGATTTGTAAAATTTTTAAAACCGACTACGACACCTGGACTTAATTTTGCAGGATTGGGCTGGATCTGACCTATTCCTATCCAATTCCTGGGCCGTTTAATAATTTTTCAAAGTCATGACTGGGTTATTGTTCAAGATTGAAACAGGAACTATCACAAAGGATGGGTTGTCAGATTTCGAGTGTCTGATTCAGCATCAAAACAATGGAAATGATTTAATTGTTCAGCCTTTCGTCTCTTTTGTCCTTTGCGCAGCAAGGATGAAACCGAGAGAATTAACCAATTGTGCAGCGTATTACCTCTTTTCACTAAATTTTTACTCGGCGGGATAGGTTGTCAAGATGCCAGCCCGGTTATATTCGAATAGAACCGGTTATCAGCTTCAATCCCCAAATTTAGCTTGATCTTTCGAATATTGGGTCACGGTCAACTATTCATGTTCTCAATTAACCCTACCTGGCCTGGGAGGGGAGGCGGGGGGCACCAAACTTTCTGTGCTGTCTCGGGAACGACAAAAAATGGAGAATTGAAACTCCTTGACGTTATGGTTTATCATATTGGGGTCATTTTGAGCCTATTTGAATAACCCCTGAACAGAGGATCATGGGTAAGTTCAAGATGGCGGCCACGTGGTATACCAGAAACGTGATGTTTTTGTCATATTTCTTGAGATTGGACAAAAACTATTTTATTTCACATCACACTAATATTTACTAATTTATACTGCAGTTTTGGCGTAGAAATTGCATCCGACCGAAAAATCGACCATGACGAAAATGGAAATGACGTCACTGTGACGTCATCAAATCGGCCATCTTGGTTTTTGTTTTACTTTTTCTGGTAGAGCTTGTCCCAAGGGTATCGTGTGGTAAGTGCCAGCCGCCAAATTCAAGGGGTAAGAAAAATAATTGCGGGGGTCCCTACAACCCCAACACAGTAAATCCTGTAAATTCGCTTCCATTCCTTGATCAAAGATATTATAAGCAAATGTGGTGGTCGGTAATGAATTTTAATTTTGATGAATGAAATTGTCTCACGATGATACTGACTCACTATTGTTGATGTTCAGTTACAAATCTGGGAGTACACAATGGGGTCAGATGGCATAGTATATTCCCATCCCCGTGTCCTAAACAATCTCAGTCTACCCTACACTAGCATGTCTTCTTTGGCGTCTCTACAATACGAAAATATGCCCCATCTTCCAAGTCTTAATTGGGATACACATGAAATGTTTGAAGGATGTACATAGATAATACGTTCACTCCACCTGGTGCTGTAGTATGCGATGATCGTGTGGCTGGCGTCACGATTTTACTGCAGTCGGTGCCCGAAAACTCGGTACTTGAGCATGTTGAGTGGGTGTCGGATTCTGGTTTAAGTGGATGTGAGCTGTCGTTCGTATGTCGAGTCTTAGATAATATGGTCTACGTTACTGTCCCAGAAAATCGTCTGGTAAAATCCGTGGTGTTAATAATTGAACGACCTGATGATCAGTTATATGTGGCAAGGACTAAAGAAGCGAGGTATTCAGAATATTGACTTCCCGAGGAGGCTGACAGGCTGGTATAACTATATATTCCGAGAAGGATACAACATCACAACATATCTGGACATCTAGATTCTTACCAATTTTTTTCAAAATCGCAATTTATTCTCTACCGTTCGATGGGGAATGGATTATTATTTCCAATATGAGAAATTCAATGGAGATTGATTAGTGGTATTAGTTCTCCTCAGTTTGACGAAGTGTATCAGCCAGTATAATATTGCCGAATGGAACACAATACCCCGATTCAATAGAAAACCCATACAAACATCCATCATTTTACGAATGTTATATCTAATATGTGGTTTGCTTTAACTGCATTACTTCAACAATACAGTATTATTTGGATGAATCCTTTTTTGAGCAGTTACAATTTCGCGGGTCAATATATTGTGACAACTTACGACGACAAGCATAGCCTTTGACTTTGCTTTGTGTCTGACGATTCCCCCGCGTACAAGGATGGATCATATACTGATGGATAATTGTGATCGGGCAACTTGATATTCTCGTGAATGATTTAACCCTATCTGACCTGGGCGATTTGGTGTTTCCTACAGCCTGGGGGTTCTGCTATCCCTAAGTCTAGAGGGCTGAAGCTTACCACACTAAATATTTAGGTCAAGCTCTACTAGAAAATGTGAAGAAAATTCAAGATGGCTGCCATGATGACGCCACAGTGACGTCATTTTCCAAACAAAGATCTTTTGACGATTTTACAGTCAGATTTTTTATTTATTTTTATTTATAGGTTTTCGTAGCAAGAACTGCATGATAAATTAGTAAGTAATAATCTGATATGATATAAAATAGATTTTCCCACTTTTTCATACAGAAAAGCAAAAATTTTGAAGAAATCTGACGAAAATATCACTTTTCTGATACCCGAACATGGACGCCATTTTGAATTTGCCCATGAGTCTCTGCTCGGGGGGTCATGCAAATAGATTCAATGACCCAACATGATAATGTACAAAGTGACGGAGTCACGGCTCTAATTGTTTTGTCGTTCCGGAGATAGGAGCAAAAAAAACAACAGGGGTGGCGTAGCCCAAGGCCAGGTAGGTTAAATATCTAACGTTTTTCAGATGAAGAAATGAGAGAAAAACGACTGATGAAGCTGTTCCCTGTCAACTACAACCCCAACGGCGGTGAAATGAAATTCCGATCTATTTTTTTGTTGATTGAATTATTCATTTAATGAACAAAATCTAAACCTGAATAACATTTGCGTTCTCAAATTTGCTAATTTCCTTAGAAGGTCCTTTTTCTCGTCACTTTGATTGGTTCCACACAGAGCAAACACCGCGGTTAACCATATTGTTTTATTATAAAGTGGGATGGGACGAGAAGACTCGAAGTTCGAATGTCGCTCTATGATTGAACAGTAGATTGATTATCGACGAAAGATATATTTTGACTGGCTTAAAGATGTGACACTTGTGTAATGTTTGTACTACATAACCAACTGTTTGTTAACCATGGAACATGAAAGCTGAGTTCGTGTAAAGCTGCATTTTGCAGAAAAATAGTGTAGTAGGACAATCACGCCTCAATCAAACAGACTGAAATCTGGAACTCATACATGTATGTGAATCTTATGCCTCTTACTTCGATCTCTAAATTAAGTTAGAACCTTCAACTAGATATTGCGATATTGAGTATGGACCGGCTAAATATTGTGTACATTGCAATTGCAATGACATATCGACCCTTAACGCACCATTGCGATATTATGGGTAGACCTGGTGTCTGGGAACGTTAAAATCGTGAACTAAACCCAAGTATTAGTTAATCTTACGAGAGTGAAGAAATCTGAATGCAGCTTTAAGAGATGCACTAATATGTTAGAGATCCCAACCATTCGGTCTGCGTCATGTTGGTAGGAGAAGTTTCCGTTTTGCCGCTTCACAAATGTAGAAGAGCCTTCCCAGTCACATGCGGAAGTATGTTTACTACTTATATGATTAAATGAAGTGATCAAATTTTGCCGAATCTGGATTTGTTGGACTTATTTTGATCAGGTTTAGAGCCTACTTTGATGCATGCATCAAGTGGAATACATGTACCAACTTATTTACAATGATCATACAAATAGCATTCCCAAGAGAGTCGTTAATGGTTGGATCGGTTTGAAAATGCTAATTTTGAGTGGCATTTACCATTGATCATTTCACGGCATCTGACATCGAATGCCGTATTTTTAACGCTGGCATCTTCTATCATGACGATAGCCGGAGTTAAACATAAGTCTTATTATGTTAAAATAATTATTTTTAAAAAGTGATTAGGATACCGCTACATAATTTTGCATGAGCGGGTTCGCGTGATTTTCTGACTGTTGGAATCATTTGCCAAGATGACCTCTGTATTCTTATTCAAGACTGATACATGGATAATCAAATAAGACGGGTTGTCAGCTCTTGAGGTCCAAACAGCAAAAATTACAAGAAAAAATCAAGATTTTACCTCGATTGATCTTTTCTCACCTAATTTCTGATGAGCGGGTGACACCTCGACTATCAAAGATCTCCTTTATGACAAACTAAAACTCGTGGGCTTCGAAAACTCATCATATTTTATATGTGCAATTGTTATGTAATAGATCAGGGCCTTCAAACCTGCGGAGACAAATTTCTCTTTCATTCTCCTGGTCGTTCCCGCCATCCTGGTCGAAGAGGTCTTTGTCATCGCAAAAGTAACTGCTCTAAAAGGCTGTTCCTTGAAGTGATCACGACCCGCGGATGATGGAAAAGGAATAACATGGCGTTTACGATAAATCATAGTTTTGCCTAGAATTTTCCGTCATATAGGACACAGTAGATCACAGCTCGGTGACAACTGTGTAAAAATCGGATTTTGAAAATATATAAAAAATATTTCCTATTTATTAACGTCCTTTCCGGGGGATGAATTCACGAAGGGGCGTTGAAAAATACCCTAAGAAAGTCTTTTGATTATTCGACTTTAGTACAGGACCGATACGTACGCACCCGCCTCGCACAAAAAAAATGCACAACATAATTAGACTTTTAAAGCTTGAAGCGAAATGATGACCGGTATCTAGTATGGAGGACAGCTGCCTGCAGAATTTCTAATCTGATTTTTGTATTGACAAATCAGTGATAAATGCTTGCTTCGTTAAATCATAAAACACGAAAAGGAGATGAAATGTGAATTGCTGGGTGGAATCTCTATTCTAATCCTCAAACGTTCACGTTCACTATCGCTGGAAGAATGCCTATAATCAAAACGGAGTCTGTATTCATTATCGTCGGTCTTTCCCAGACTTTCCAGACTGGGGTAGCTCTCCACCAAGGCAGTACATGCAGATGGAGCGGACGATGGAATATGCCTTCCTGAAGTCTTGGGTGACGTCGTTCTTGGGCATATGTTTGTGCTGTCACCACAGAAAAAGCAGGTCTTCCTAGGTTTTCCACTCTTGATGTACAAAGGTTTCTGAGGTCCACACAGCTCTGGCAATTCTAATAACCCCCTCCTGGAGATGGAGTTAAAACCGAGGGAATCAACTAGTTTTGCAAGATAGCACCTCATTTCATTAACGTTTTAACCGTGAGTTCTGATGACAAGTTTCCAACCCGATGACCTTTCAAGAGTGGCACAGGGAATTTCGCAAAAAAAACTTGTATCCTAAAGTTTATGATACTTGATTCTTCGAACACTGGCTTCCTGTCACCTATGACTTTTCTTAATTAAGTGTATGCATGCCACTAGCAGAATTACGCAATGGGATGAACTGTTTCTTAATAATTTCCATCTTTACCGCAGTGAGACAATGATAAAACTGTACAATGGAGGTCGTCTAGAGATACATCATAATCACAAGAAATCCTGAAACTTCGCTTACATGTTCCTTGATCAGTGATATTATACGCAAAATGTATTGGTCAGAAAGATTTTTAATTTTCATGGATAAAATTCTCTCATATCGATACTGATTCCCTGTTTAGCTCCATTGTAAATCAGGGGTGCACACTGGGGTTAAATGGCATAGCACATTCTCATCCCCGTGTCCTGAATCATCTCAATCTTCCCTACAACAGTATGTCTTCTTTGACGTCTCGGAAATACGAAAATATCCCTCATCTTCCAAGTCTCCGTTGGGATAATAATGAAATGTTTGGAGGACGTACATGGATTATACTTTCTCTTCGCCTTGTACTACGATGATTACGGGGATGGATACGGAAATTTTACAGCTCTCAGTGCCCGAAAACTCGATAATTGAGTGGGTGTAGCATTCTGTTTTAAGTGGATGTGAGCGTGCACTCAAACTTGCCGTTCGTAAGTCGAGAATCTTAGATGATACAGTGTAGGTTTACACGGTCCACGTTACTGTCGCGGAAAATCGTCTGGTAAAATCCGTGGAATTAATAACCGAATGCCATGTTGATCTCGAAAATCTATTTCTGGCACGGACTAACAATGGAGACATTCAGAAAAAGGCTGACAGGCTGAAATAACTATGTAATCCGAGAGAAACAAAAAACAACATATGTGGACATGAATCTGCTGTCCAAAAATATCGACTTTTAACCGAAGGTGCTGTCTATTTATAGGACTACTGCTTGGTTAGATCTAGGGTTTATTCGTTGACATTTTACCAGACCGATTTCCAGGTTTATTTTATATCTTCTTCATAGATTCTGCCAACTATTCGCAAAATCACAATTTATTCTGTGCAGATCTGCATTGGAATGGGTTGTTCTTTCCAATATGAAAAATTGAGTTGTGGTATTCGTTCTCTTTAATTTGCGGAAATATTTCAGTCAGTATAGTTTTGATGAATGGAACACAATATCCGATTCAATCGAAAACCTGTTAAAACATCCATCATTTTACGGTTGTTATATCTAATATGTATGGAAGACGGTAGTGGCCACTCGCCTTCTCGCATATACTTGCCCTGTATTTTGCGGACAGGGGAAGTCGAGAACGCGAGGCGAGAAGTCGAGAAGTTGAGGCGAGAAGTCGAGATTGTGAGAGAAGCCGAAGCAAGAAATGGAGATCTTTCTCGACTATGCTTTGTGGCAAAAAGTCGAGCAAGCGAGGATGGACAGATTCTCGCGTTCGCGATTTCTCGCGTTTTCGCCCTTTTACAAAATAAGATTAGGCGAGAAGACGAGAACATTCTCGTCTTTTTGCCTTCCGGTCTCTTATACGCATGCTCGGTAAAAATGAGCTACATTGAAGTACAATTGCAATTGTGAACAAATCTTACCGCTGCAAGTAAAATGGCGTCGTATTTAAAACTTCGATATCCTGGGGACTAAATGTGGGAGGTGTGTGCTGGTGTGGCTTTAGAACTTGGGCATTGGGGTTGGCTTGGGAATATGTGTTGTACGGGAGAAGTTTGTTAAAGATCACGTTACTGTGACGTCGTCAGTAGTAGATATACCGTAGATGGTTGATCTTACACTGTAAGAATTGGCGAAATGTTTAACGTCTCAAAATGAAACATGAATTTGTCCCAACTTTTGGGACATGTTTGTACGCACATATTTCAATTTGAAACGGCTTCATGTTTCAATTTGAAACACGTGTCATCCTCATGTGTGTTAATGATGTCTCAATATCAGACATGTCGTCGTTAAACACGTGTTCGTTTGAAACATGTGACATCCTGCACAGTGAAACATGTGTTGTCTCAATCTGAAACATGTTACGGTCGACTACATGTTTCAAAATGAAACGTCTAAGCCCAAACATGACTTTGTCCCAACTTTTGAGACATGTCGCAAGCGAAACGGGTCCGAACATGTCTCAAACATGCAAGTGTTTCAAAATAGTCTATCTCCCATTACATGTTTGATCAGATCGCCTGTGAAAGAAACAAAAATACACGAAACATTTATTAAATTCAACTTGCATCAGTTTTTATTCTCTTATCTTCAACGGAATTCAAACTCAGGTATGATCCAACAATAATCATAGGCTACAGGCAGGAACATATATAACAGACCAGCTTGATCCGCAGGTTAACAATGAATATGATAATTCCAGACAGATACAAGTTCGGTACATCATAATTCCTGATGTGAACCAATTTATCATAGCGTGCAAATTGTCCATGACAATAAATGTGCTGAAATTTTGGTGAGCACCAAATGGTACATTCACATTCAGGTATTAACCAATAATAATAATAATTTACTTAAGTTCCACATCGGTGTGTTGATATGACACAACCTAATCCAGCACACAGGAAGAAGTTCTCAACAGGGGGTGCTATATTACATACATATATAGACCATACTTGCTAATTTAGATAGATGAATGTCTGTAACTTGAAACTGATTTATCAGCTCGCGGTAAATATCTCTGCCCAAAGAGTCATTGAAATTCCATTCAGTTTCGGGGAATGGAATACGGATCGCAGATGATTATTAAATAATGGAGCCTGGACTCGTCTCGAGTTGTTGCAACAGTGGTCACAGTCAATGAGGAAGGGGGAACATTGCTTCACACACCAACAATATTCAATATTTTCATAACGATGAAAAATAATATCCCCTCTCTCCTCCTGGTTTCATCTTCGCATATCCAAGTCGAACACTACACGAGTTGCCTTGGCTGAACATAACACAATTTCTTATCAGAATACGAGTTTGGTGATGTCATAGCTCTATAAACATTCCGTGATCCATATTAGGAGGAGTGCAATTACCTCTTTAAAATTCAGATTTGATTGGCCATTCGAAAGAAGTTAACATCAATACAACCACCACTTGCCATATTTGGAAATAACACAGACTGACATCAAAGAAAATCCTCGCTGCACCGTGTTGGCAAGTTTCTATGTTGATTGGCTATATGATATCACGTGCATTTCCCAGTTTGAACAATTGGTGAAGGTAAATGACGGAACATTAGTGTAGTATTTAACTTGAAATGTGAAGATGCCTGGTTTGGTGTCATTTGTGTCACACAATGGCCGAATCCCGCGCAATGTTGTAATCATATATAGGGCAATCTTATTGAATACATCCAGAAAATTTTCTGATGCGCTACACACATTTAAAATACTGGATGTATAGCTTTGGTCACATAGAGAACACAGTTGTTGTTTCTCCCAACGCGAACTCTCATTGATGCCCCATCAATGTCACTCTTTTTTATAGCAACGCTGCTGTGTATTTTGTTGGTATGAATGGTTAACGAGATTACTCTTAACCCTTCCGAACATGAAGGAGAATCATGCCCTCACCCCCACCAAACTTTCTACGTTATATCTCCGAAGCAACAAATTATTAGGAGCTTGATTTTACAGCGTAATATATTTGAGTCAGTTTGTCCCTATTTGCATACCCCTCCTAGAAAAGGATCATTGGTAAATTTAAAGTGGCGGACATGTGGGGTACCAGAAAAGTGATGTTTTATCTTTTTCTTCGCGTTTTTGTTTTTGTGGATAAAAGAATGCATGAACTACTTTATTCCACATCAGATAATTCTTCCCTAATATACCCTGTAGTTTACTTCGGAGAACGTAGCACAAATAAACAAAATGGAAAATCTGAACGAAAAATCGACCAAAAATTCATATTTAGAATATGACGTAACTGTGAAGTCTTCAAGGATTGGATTTTTTTTCACTTTCTAGCAGAGCGCACTCCAAGATATATTGTGGGGGCTTTAGACTCAAGAAGTAAAAAATATTTAGTGGCAAGTCTCTTCCAAGGCCTTGGCAGGGCTCAAATACCCTAGGCCTGGAAGAGTTATATTACGATGCAAATAATTCAATTAAATGATGGTCGGTCTGTTTATTCTCAATACCGACAGATATATTCACGATCGCTAAATACCAGAAATAAATTTTTGGAAACTAGTGCTTTCATGCACCAGACAGCATTATCTGTCTTTTATACTGTGTTCCTTGAGACATGTCGCCTTTGCGACTTGGTTGTACGTGTTTCGGCTTTGATGTTTCAAACAGCTATTCGGTTCATTATAGTGAAACGGCAACGCCAGTGAAACCCTCAAATAGCTGTGATCTTACGTCTTTGAGACATGTTTTCATGAAAAACAGGGCGAAACATGTAGCAATATGAAGCATCTCACATGTTACCCATCTCAAAATGAAACGCTAAACATGTTTCCACTTTTTACAGTGTAATGTGGGGTAAAATGCTGTGGTAGTGTGAGTTGTAAACATGAGTAATAAGGACAACGTAGATTACAGACAATCAACATCAAGTAGTTCCAATGAGATATATGCAACACTGTGAGTCTATTAAACTCAATAAATCTTGAAACTTTATATCCGAGGGTTGTATATAGACGCTGCTGAAGTTTCGAATGGGCCAAAAATCTGCAGTTTATATACTGATCATTATGTCCCAGTGATTCCCATATCACTAAACTGCTTAGTCTTGATTAACTATAAACTCTATTGGGTATACTTCCAATGCCATAAAATCGACATATCAACCGCAAATACAACACACTGAATCCAATCTTACACTTCCTCCACACCAACTTCAGCCCGACGGCCATGAGACTGAATTGATCTACACAACAATACCGTCTTCCTACAACAAGACCGTCTTCCGTGGAGGGTAGTACCCCGTGGAGATACATGTACCTTTCAAATCTAAGTCCGAATTATTTATCAGCATAATTGAGTATTGCATTCAGCACAGTATTCACTCATCATGGCTTATGAACACGTCTCATCAACTCTTCATCCAGCATTATTATACGATGCAAACACAATCCATATGAAGAACAAACCGTATATACATACGTATCGTACAATACTACATATAGGTATACTTGGATCGATTCCGTTCGATGATGTGTGAAACTTCGATGTCTGTAACTCTCGTTGTTCTCGGTAGAGAGTTCCACTTCTGCTCACGTTTGCGCAATCTACCCATAATGCAGTACTGCACACGACTGGGTCCAGTCGCCTTCGTCGGTGAAACACCGGTGTCCCTACCCCGTCATTCTCGGGATAGAGGTCCACTTCTGTCTGCGCATTTCACGGGTGTCCTTCGGTGAAATCCCAGAGTCTCTAATCTCTTCTCTTTCTCAATAGAGAGCTCCACTGCTGGTTGCACATGAGCAGACCAACAAAATTCGTCTATACTTTATAGAGTATTCGTTGAATCGTTTTATTCTGTTAAATTGCTATATTGTTATCATCTCTCTAGTTTGATTCACCGACCAATACAACAGACTAAAACTACGACAATCTACTGTTTGACCTTGTTCCGATATCAGAGTTGAGCGATATATGTCGCTAATCGATATATGTCTCTAATCGATATATGTCGCTAATCAATACATGTCACTAATCCAAGAGAAGTATACAGATAATTAATGAATCAAAAATGCTTAAAATGTATTTTCAGTATACTTATTGAACAGACTGAAATCAAACCAAAAAGAAATCAGGAGAAATGTAAGATGAACTAAACTCAAAAGAGCTACCTTGGACTTCAATATAGAGCTGTATTTATAGAACCCCAACGGACATCACTCAACAATATTTTCAATACCTAATCCTTCATAGAATACCTGTAATCAACCCTCTATTAAAACTATGGGGAAAATACCGATGCCGATATGTGCACATTCTGCAACCATGATAAAGTGAGTATTCTACATTTGTTTTATGAACGTACTTATTCGAAGCTAAATTGGGAAATCTTCATATTTGGTCATATGAGCTAGAAATTCAAATGGAGAAGCCGTCGGAATCCCAAGTGATCCTGGGTAATACATGTTCTCTTCTTAACCCCCAGCCCCCCTCCCCCCTCTTTTTTTATCCCCCCTCCCCTCCTACCAAACTTTCTGCGCTATCTCCGAAGCGACAAAAAATTGAGAGCTGCATAACCCCCCGAGTAGAGGATCATAGGAAAATTCAAGATGGCGGCCACCTGGGGTACAAGAAAAATGGTGTTTCCGTCATTTTTCTTCAAAATTTCTACTTCTTCGCGATGAAACGTGGGTAAAAACTATTTTATCTCACATCACATTAAAATTTACTAATTTATCACGCGTTTTTTGCGAAGAAATTGTATAGATGAAAAATTTTAAAAATCTGACGAAAAATCGACCAAAAATGCGGTTTTTGAAAATAACGTCACTGCGGTTTTTGAAAATAGCGTCACTGTCACTGTGATTTTTCCACATTTACTGGTAGAGCTTGACCCAAGGGTATAGTAAGTTTCAGCCCCCTAGCTTAAGGATTAAGAAAAATAATAAGGGTGGGAGGGGGGGGGGGGGCGAAATAGCCCCTCCCCAGGCCTGGACAGGTCCCAAAACCCCAGATCAGATAGGGTTAATGATTATTATCTGTTACTTGGTAAACAATATATATATATATATACAGATACAGATATTACAACCCGTAGCCTTTTTTCTATGAGTTAAAGGTCAACCCAAACGGAATTTTTTTTGGTCTAAAAATCCTTAAAAATCATAGTTCATACTTCACTTTGTATGAAAAAAATATTGAAAAAATTCTAATCTGATCAGAAACACACGTAATATGGGAGCAAAGTAGGCTTTTTCACACTTTCACAGCTGGGTTGATGACGTCACGCAGGGAAGTTGCCTGAGAAAAAACAGCGGATAACATGGAAAGCGAGTGCAGTAAGAGCTCTGGTTCAGATGTCGATTCGAGCGATATCAGCTGCTTAGATGGAAATATTTTTCGCCAAGAAGATGAAATAGACATAGAGGAGGATGATGACCGGCAAATTAACAGTTGTTTGCAGACCAACGGCGGAATTCAGCCCTATAAATTTGAGCCGTACGGCTCCGATTCTGACAGTGACAACCACTCTGACAACGTGGAACTCGACGACGACAGGTTTCGGAGAGGTCGTTTGTTGAATACAGATTGGTATGCAACTTGACTGGAAAACTTATTATCGTCATCTATAAGACCAAATGTCCATATATTTCAAACTGTATTGAATGTAGAACGATTCTGTGATGTAAAAAACGAGCACATCTGTGTTGTTATTGTTGTTACTGACCGAGGCAGCCTTTTCGAAGGGATAAACTCCGGGATTCGGCAGTATGGACAGTAAACTGTTGATAACTCTACTGATATACGTCCGATTTGAATTTTGTTTGTTTTCCCATAATCCCCATGAAATACCAATTTCAGAATTATATAGTTTGATAAAAAAAACTTTGGACATTCATGGCGAAAAGTAAGCCGTGGTGAGTGGATCGGCATTCACATTTGCTCAATTTTCGACAAATTACCTCAATTAAATTGAAATTGAATGATATTCCCACAATCTCAAATGTCAAGGGATTATGAAAGTATTATTATCACTTCTGTATCTACAGCCATTCACTCCAATTGGTGTTTTTTATTTACGTATATATATTTATGAAAGATCGTTTTATTATTATTAAATAATATGAAATAGAGACTCATCCAGTCTAACCTGTATATGTGCTCAAGCAACTCACGCGAGAGCGAGCAGGGCATGTACAGCCGTCTGCCTGCCCGAGGCCTCGCTTGCAGGCTAGGTTCGTTCAGCCGATGTCCGTGATATATAGATTCTCCTTGTCCGATTTCTTTGCCGTCACATTCTGATTGTTCTTAGGTTTGATAGTTGGAATAGCTGTTCTCTTTAGTTTTGGTTTGTACCCAAATTCAACTGCTACGCTGTAGATGTCCTCGAATGATGTTTAATTTCTGTCAAAATGTGCCGAGCAAATTATACGAGTACTGGCTCGGGCCCTCTTTCCACACTCTTGTGTTGCGTACAAATTTCGTCCAATTTGCAGCGATTTTCTCGTCTTTAGGCCACAAATGAATACTAACACCGTCATCTGTAGTAAAACTGCAACCTCCCACTACACAACGTCGCGGCATATTTAACAAATCATGCCCCGATACTCCGAAAATCTCCAGAAATCAGCAGCTACTTGCGACTGTGGTATACGGCTTTAACATAGAGAATACAAGACGGCTTCCCTCCGTGACGTCACAGCTGGAATTGACAGGAGAGCGATTTTCACCTTTCAAACGGCAATATCTCGACAACCAGACTGCACAAAATTATGAAAAAAATATCATTATTTTCAGAATCGAAAGGACTATTTTTTTATATTTTTGACCTCCGAGCGTTTGGGTTGACCTTTAAGGATCACTGTGATTAGAACCAGAGATATTGACATGTACATCTGTACAAACATAGGAATCTCCATATCTGCATTCAGAAGTGGCGTTACCACCAAACAACAGATAACCTTTTTCTCTCGTGTGAATAACAAAGAAATAAATCAGGTATTTTTTATGGATTTCCTTGAGATAGCATAGGTCTGCGGAAATCACTGTTTCTTCCCGAATGGAGTCATTCATAATTGTGGATGCAGGAGCACATGTGCCTCTGTGTGTGTGTCGAATACCTAATATATTGGGAAAACCCTAACCCCTCGATCATTATGGAAATCGTGGTCACGGTAAATAAATATCCAGTGGCCTGTTTCAGGGCTTACAGATATAAGTAAATCAATAATTTGGTACACTGGGCCTGTATGGTAATGAATTGAATAAACAACGCTCGACTGGTTCCAATGGCATCGCTTGATGACATCCAGACGTTACATGTGGTAAGCGTTTGACGAATTGCCTCTATTACTCCAAGAACGCTACACAATCGTATTTGAGCAGCATGCAAATTTGCTTAACTCCCAGAAAGGTTGATGTTCAGCGTCCTTTGTCTATAAATTCCAATTGGTGAGATATGTTAGAAGTGGGAAAACTGAAGTAATCATATGACTGCACAGGGAAGCCTCCCTAGGCACCTCACTTTCAGACTAGAATATGGATGAGTCTAAGACGTAGCCTTGGTGATGCATTTACCGCAGCTAGTCCTGTGGAAACTATGAGGTAACCATGCGGCCCCCAGCAACGATTTAAACTGAATTAGATACGCTAGCAGGGGGTCTGTAACGACAGATCAGCTCAAATACGTAATCATCTGATGTTAGTGTATGCGCATCGAGGGTGTCTGATGGAGTAAAGTTCTCAACATGAGGTAAACAGGATAAATACAAGCATACCCCCCTCCCCCCCCCCCCAAAAAGCTATCATGTAATGCCGGACGTCGTGCGGTAAAGGACGTGTCAGCTTTACCCGGGAAAAAACCCTCTTGCTGTCACGTTTGTAGAGCGAAAAAATATTTCTCCATGTCAGCATGAAAAGTTGTGTTTCATACATATAAAATACCGAAATTTTACGCTGAAAACTCTCACAGCCAATGGTGACGTAAAACGGCGTCGACAAACGTTGGAAAATGGGCGCTTGGTCGTTTTTATATTTTCTGAATACATTTTCACTGGGAATTCCCTTTATATACAAAATATGACACCTCCAACCAAAATCTAATTCCATGTTCTCAATTTTATCAAATATACCACAAACATATATTGAAATATCATTTTGGTTGAAGGTGTCATATTTTCATGAAATTTAAAATAAGTTTTGTTTTCTCTGTTCACTTGGAAGACGGCATTATATTGGCATTGTAAGAGTGTTTAGTGTTGCATAGCTTCTTGGCCGTGAGGTTAGAGCGCTTGGTTGTGAATGAACAATGCTGTCAATTTTGAGTTCGAATCACAATTTTGTCAATTGTTTTTTTTTTTGTTTTTTTTTATCCATAGCTGAATGACTCATGAAGAAATATTTCTGGAGTAAAATAATAAAAAAAATATTTTACAATTAATATTTTGTGAGTAGAAAATCCCCAAAACTGTTCTGTTTCCTTCACCACTTGAATTTCCGCTTGCAGTTCAACGTATCACCCGCCACAGATAGGCCAAAATATGTTTGTCATCAATCCGTACGATATTTAATTCAATGGATATGCGTATATAATAGTAAAGTAACATAGCAATGGCAAATATGAACAGAAGTGTGGCACTCAGCCTTACTGTTCCTGACGAGCGCATGGCACACTCAACACTGTATAATAATAGAACAGGGGAAGACCGGCCTTTATTGCTTGAATACGTCATTCGTATAGCACAAATCGAGGAAAGCTGCCAAGAGGGTTTTTTCCCGGGTAAAGCTGACATGTTCTTTCCCACCAAGACAATAGGCCTAACATAGTATACTAATACATGCACTCCAGTGAAACCGAGGCTAGCTGTAAACATCATTGACCTGCAACATTTAAGCCGGCAACATTTAAGTGGTTGGAAATACATGTCGTTTCCTTTGTCGTGGCACGGAAATTTAAGCGCTATGAAGATTCGCTTGTATCTGCTAGCATTCATTCATCTGCTAGCGGGCGACACACAGTGTCTGACTCTCTGCCGAACTCAGTTAAAATTAAATAATCACCGAACGCATCAGATACATCAGAGTGGTGATCTAATTGGATATACTGAGAGCCTATCCTATCATTAATATCCGTTCGACGAAACGAACGTCCAGCAGTGAGTCAGTGAGGGTGATTTACTATCAGCAGAATCGATTGAAGGAACATGTGTTTAACAGGGTTTTGGGGGTATTTCATTGTTTGAGGCCCTGAAGTTAATTCACAGTGCTTCTGTTTCCAGTGATCAGCCAGATTATATTAGCCCAATGTCGGCGATTGATCAGCATGGCTGGCCTGCCGTCGCCGTCGGGTATCCCACTATGCCAACGTTGGCCAACCGCAGAATTTCTCTCAATATCCATCATAGAATAATAACCGGACTGGTGCCCAACATTGGTCCAACGTCATAATTTTAACCATTGACTAAAGACAGTTGGTTAGGAGTCGGCCGAAGGACATAGTTTTCTGATTATTCTACGGAAATAAATATCATACTTGTCTGTTCGGCCAGCCGTTGAGTCAATGTCGTGATTTCATTTGCTATATGATTAAGAATAAATATCTGACTGGTGCTGGAGTACGAACATTTCCCCTAGTGGACACTTTCTCCACGGACATTCCCGCCCCGCCCCCCGTGAATATTTTCCCCAGTGAACATTCCCCCCCCCCCCCTCACGTATAATTTTACGTTATATGTCATATTTTTTATATGATTTGGCAGTGAGACAAACAGTTTTCTTCTTCGCAACAATATTAGGAATAACAACATATACGTTAATTCGTTGTTTCATTTGTATTTGAAGTCTGATTAAGAACAATAATACAAGGTTAATCCTTCACAACTTCAATTGTTATCCTTTCTCAGGCTGCTGCTTCAGTTGGGTCAATGAGACATTACAGTAGTGAATCACTGTGTAATATCTAGCCCGTTATCCTATATTAATAGTTTTCACCAAATGAAGGGCTACATTGTTTTAAAATGTGCTAAATACAGTATTGTTATGTACTGTATGAGTATCTGTATAATATTTTATCACTATGTGATCCATTTATCTTAAAAATGTGTTGCAGATGTTGCCATCCCTCTTATGGTCATGAACATGATGGAGAGAGAAACAAAAATATTCTCAAAAATCACTTAAACTCTAGGGAAGGGAAAATGTCCATTGGTGAAATGTCAACTTGGGAAAATGTCCGCTGGGGGAAATATCCACTTGGGAAACGTCCATGGGGAAAATTGCCACTGGGGAAAATGTACGTCCACTGGGTCAATTGCCCTGAATTCGGCTGGTGCCATAGACCTAACACTGGTCCCACTTTATTGGATTACCATCCACAAAACACCGTTGAACGGGCGTTGGCCCAACGAATGAATAGCCTGTCCAGAATTCATATCCGACTAGTTTACCAGGCACAGTTTTATTATTATGACGCCCAAAAAAAGTATACGAAGTAAACGTTACCCCCGTTGTCCTGCTGTTCCGCTCACTCTCTAATGCAATATCATATAGAAAAACTTACCCCGTCAACATTTCTCTGTTTTAAATATATGGGAAATCTTTCATTTAGTACAAACTCTGAAATCTTGCTATTAACACGATCAACACGATTTTGGTCAACGCTCCGAGCCACTGACCCCATCCTTCACCAACACACATTTGTGTATATAAGAGCCTGTAACTGCTGTTAAATCACATCCTGAAGATGACAAATAAAATTTTGTCGAAATATTGAGACTGTCGCCATGCGTTTATTAAGTTTATTCGGAGTTACTTTGCTTCTGCATTGCTATTAACCGTTGTTCAGAATTTCTGTCACATTCTACGGGGATCGTTATTTCTCTACGGGAACTGATAATAAACAGCAAATTGGAGAATTTGCAGGACAAGAGTATAGTAAATACATGTATATATTAGTAATATACTAATAATTCCACTTTATGAGGGTTTTCGTTTAAGTACAAGATGAATTCGTTTGGACATATTTTGTAAACTACATGTAGTTGTTCTGCTGCCAATGAAGCAAAGCAATTAGAATATCTGTGAATTCGCACTAAAGTGCTTGGTCTCCAACAAAACAGGTTGGGCTATGCAGAGGTAGATTAGTTTTCAGAACAGCCTGCCATTTTGTACTCAACTCTCTGACCCACCATATAATATCCGTGATTAGACCCAGTTCACGCGTGTGTCTTCAGAAAATAAGCAAAGACTTATTCTATCTGATTCGTGTGGTTATTCTGAGCTTGCACTAAGATATATTCCAGGTTAGTATGTGTATTTCAAACGATTTACCGAAATGGTTTGCGCGCCCTTAATTCACCAAAACACATGCAATTGTTACGAACCGACTACAGCGATGCTGTACTATACGCGTTCGCACAAGTCCTGATCAGGAGAGACATGTAGGTGAACTGAAATGCATTTTAAAGCTTTCTAAATGCAGTGCATCACTGCATGCACTCTGTTTTTATAACGGAGTGGCCTATCATACTTGTGTTTTCTAGATGAACAGAGATGACATGGCGTTAAATGGGAAATGAAGAAATGGACTAAGAATATTTCCAACAGACCCTGGTTAATTTTTTTCTGAGTGTATTCTACATCTGTTTCTAGGAATTGCTTAACGATATCAAGAGTATGGATGGTGAATGACAAAACTGCACTTTACTCAAATTTCAGTTTTAAAAGAGTATATACATGTAAATTTGTTTAGGGTGAATAATATACGCGTACATTTGTCCTGTTTTGAAGCTTAAATTTCTTTGACATGGGAAAGCAAGTTAAGCGTCATTATCGCCTCAATGGCAGTTTTCAATACCTGTCTAACCGGATATATATGCAGTTGGCATGCAAAGGAAAACATAAATGCAATTATCTGGAAAAGCGTTTTAGCCCATTGCGATTTCTCTTAACCCTATTTGGCCTGGGCGATTTGGGTCATGATTTGGGATTGGTAACTTATAATCTAGTGTGAAATAAAATGGCTTTTGCTCACATTTGCTCGCAGAAAAGCAGTAATTTTGCAGAAAAATAAACATCACTTTACTGGTGCCTCACATGGTCCCCTGGTCGGAGTGTCACCTCTTCAGTGTTTGTTGTTCCGGAGATATGATAGAAAGTTTGGTAGGCCAGGCCAGAACGGGTTAAGTTGACCCGGCAGTTTTTGAACATTTTTTTCAGTCTTGGGCTAGCCCCATTTATATTCACTGGTCCAATGTTGACACGATAATTAAGCAATACGATGTTGGCCCAATATCCTTCTCCTAATGTTGGGCCGACAACGTTAATACAGCTGGTCCACTACCATTGGCGCACCGTTGGCTCGGTAAGCAAAAAGACGTTGGATCAACGTCGGTTGCCAATAGTAGCCCAACGAAACTATTGCTGTTGGCTTAACATTGGGCCCACGTTGACGTATTATCTGAGAAGTGTTGGAAGTATAATACATCCAACAGCTCGACTACATATCTAACTAGTTGCAGAGTTGAATAGCACCGATCAGACTGATAAACTATCAGTATTTTCGTTATTTTGGGATTACACTATCCTAGAATAGCACAAATTCTACTGTTGAAAAACTGGTCGAGTTCCGTGTGGGATTCGAATCAGCGATCTCAGAGTTAGGCACCTAATCGCCAGCACTGTATCTCGGCGATCTAAACCACTCGGCCAACGGACCTCTCACAGAAATAGAAGGTAGCAGACAGGTAGTCTTGAAAGCGAACATACAGTACCTCTCTGGTGATCGTAATGACACAGCTCCCACAGCTGAATAGGTCCGTGTAACCTTGCAGAATTCAGAAAACCAGCAGGCGGACAGATATGGGAGTTTCACTACACTATAGATCCCTGGAGCCAGACATTCGAGATAGATTATAATGGGCCAACTGCGCATGTGCAGAAGCGAGTAGGCATTCGTGCAGCAGGTGTGAAATATATAGAGAACAACGGGGTTGATACACATGGGAGTTTCATTAAAGTAGGGTAGAATAATAAATACTTGGGTACCCTAATCATAACCCCCAAAGGAACTTCCCGCACTTAAAGCGTTGGAGCGTTTTTGATGCTGAACGTAGACAGACATCTGAACGCTCCAACGACCCAGGTCCCAAAAATAGAGAATGAAGATTGAACCGGAAGCGTTGAAGCATTCAGACGTCTGGCATCAAACGTGGCGATTGTGTGCTTGTTTGAAATGGTGGTTTACGGGACGCTTGCCATATACGGATTTCGCGGCCCATCACCGCGATTCTTACTCTTATTGGTATTAAATCTTTGTTGGTATCTTTATAAATACTATATTTCAAATCAATAACAAATAGCGATTGTGCGCATGAATGCTGTTCGCTTTTGTAGCGCTCTAAACATCTATTTTTAGAAATGAGAATATCTAAGACTGCGTCCTGATTGGCTCAGACCTCAATGCCAATAACCAATGAGAACAGCGGGATGCCACCTATCCAGACCTGTCTGGTGCATCTTCACAAGTCCAGGTAAATCGTGAATCCTCGCGCATGGTTTACCTGGACATTTTTGGTGATTCGAGTGAGTTCTTGAGTCCTTGCCTCAATCTCGAACATTTCATCCCCCAAGATTATTTTAAATTAGAGGATACCCCTTGATCTTTTTTTATCCAGAACTACCGTGGGCAAGGAGCCAAGGCAATGTATAGATACCCTAACAAATCGATCAACTGGCTCCCGAGGATGGCCTGGTGGGCCACATGCCTCTCACGCTCCACACCTCTTATACGACACGATTTGCGTTTTCTATTCTACTCGTCGTACCGGAACTGACATCATAAGTCGTTCACGTGCGAACTTAACAGCGATACGTCGAAGTTAAAATCAGAAAACGAAAAGCGGACAAGTCGAGGCAATTTTCAATATTTGATTTTCATTTTTGCGTGAAGCAAAACAAAAAACGAAAATTGAAAATTGACGTTCAAATTTCAATTTTTAATTTTGAGATCACAAAAACAAAAAACGAAAATTGAAAATTGACAGTCAAATTTCAATTTTTGATTTTGAGATTACAGAAACAAAAAACGAAAATTGAAAATTGACGGTCAAATTTCAATTTTTGATTTTGAGAAACCAAAAACGAAAAACGAAAATTGAACTGTGCAAGGTTACACGGACCTGAATAGACATAATTTTTGTTATCATTAAGAAAGTGGTCGTGTAACAGTATTTACGTTGTTTTGGGATGATTACACTATTTTAGAATTGCACAAATTCTAGTGCTGAAAAATTGGTCAAATCTCGTGCGGGATCAACCTCGAACAATGCGCCAGTCATCTTGCCACTCCCAATACGTGTAAAGGCAATCTGCACTTCTCTCTGTTTTTCTTTGACGAAGCTTTTCCTCCTGGTAACAGTTCTCTAAGAAGGGAAATAATCAGCAACACCTCCCACGGCCTTTCTGCAGGGCAAAAGTTTATCGAGCCATCCAAGTGATATCGCCAAAGCAGCTACTGCTTTGCTCAGCCAGATTTCCCCTGTGTCTTTTTTTCTTGACATGGTTGACTCCGAATGGCGTGCCATTAACTGTCATTGTAACCAATACTATGTATGCCGATAACTCTGTAGTTATCTGGCAATAGGGAATTCGAAATTATGCAGCAGGATAATATTGTACCGAACACATCCAAACGGAGTTTCGTAACTCTCAATAATAGTATTCCCAGCCAGAACACACTATTGTCCATAAATAACATCGGTGTGCTGAAAGATTGATCGCCAATACGTCAGAAGCCTTACGCCTTTAAGTACTCTTCGGTCATCAACATAGTATTGTCTATAGGTGCCTACAATCGAAATACCTTTTTCTTTTTGTCATCAACCAGATTACAATGCGATTCATCCTGAGGTTAACCAAACGTACAGTGCGTTATATCTTGTACGCCCGGGCGCGCTAGGACACTATTAATGTGTGAAATCACTTAATTCTAGAATTTTGGAAACTTTTAAAATATAGTCGTCTCTCTTGTCGTATATTCCACTTCAGAGTAAACGCTTTCCCTATTTACAGAGTTATAGGTCTAAATATTATTATTATTATTATATTGTTTTCTTCCTGTTGAGTGAAGGTGAATATAACATTCAGGGCGTCACCTGTATACATGTAGGGATTATTCAAAATCAAGAATATCATCATATACCATTTGCTTGGAGTTCTTTCTAACAATAAAAAACAAACTTCCTATGCTTGTCCGTCTTATTCGCCGAACAGATTTATTTAGATGAACATGCTTTGGATCTACAACTGAGTAAAGACACACCTTTTAGAATATCAGGATATACCGGCCTATGTTATTTAAAAGCAGATTACAATGTCATATTACATCCGGTAATTTTGACATCGTGGTATTTCGACCGTCAAATTCGTAGTACTGAGCAGAATGGCGGCAACCATGTGTAGCATCATCATTTACATCAAATGATAACAAATCTATCAGAATTGGTTGCACGACCGCGGATGCGGAGAGTATTCGATGGTCAGTCGTCGATGATTGGTCTGTGCATACGTCGGCTTAGTGTTCGGCTTGTCACCTTGTTTTTTACCCCTGAAAATGTAAGTTGCAGTCATTTGGCAAATCGTAGGCTGCAGCAATAAAAAACTTTCCCTGCACGATAATCAGTTCAATGCACTAGGCCGCCTACAATAAAAACTGCGAGAGTATTATTTTCAGTTCTTTATATTTCTACGTTCAATTCAAGAGGAGAAATTTATTTTGATTCAGTGTTGGTTTATCGAAGTATTTTCGAAAAGCTCTAGCTACAGCTTTGCTTACATTAAGCAATACTCGAATGTCGACCAGGTATCAGCCTCAGTCAGTTTCTTAGAAAATCCATTAGTTGTTCTGCTGTGATACTCCGCGGGTTGTACACGAGATCATTTGGCCCTAGATTAAGAAGACCTGATTCGCCCTGGCTATAATCTCATTTTGAAAACCAGGCTGTGAACTAATCTTGTAATTCAGCACCAGAGAAGCTAGGCTAACTTAGACACACGGAATTCTCACGAGAAATGGAACAAACATCTGTTCCCATCACGATTCAGGAATATCTCTGAAGAAATGCGCTTTGTATTCGAAGTGCATCATCTAATTGCATTTCACCAAAAGACATGAGCGACTGCGCTTTGTATTCCAAGTGCATCATCTAACTGCATTCAACAGTCAGAAAAATGGTGATACATATCACCCTAAAATGGTGATTACAGCATCACCCAAAAAACAAAGTTGTTGAGTTAGAGCCATTACCCGTTCCACCAAGTGCAAATGTTCATGTCATCGCCCTAAAAGGGTAATGGCTATCACCCTAAAAGGGTGATGACCTGGGCATAGACTGGGCCAAAACGATGTGGTGATCTTGTCGGAAGCCATTCTTCGCAAATTATTGTGACCGATTCTCCGAATTGTTATTATTCGATATCTTAACCCTACCTGGCCGGGTGGGGGGGGTGGGGGGCATTATGGCCCCCCTACCAAACTCTCTGCGCTATCTCCGGAACGACGAAAAATGGAGTGCGGAAACTCCGGGACTTTATAGTTATCATATTGGGGTCATTTTGAGCTCATTTGCATAACCCCCTGAGCAGAGGATCATGGGTAAATTCAAGATGGCGGCCAGGTGGGGTACCAGAAAAGTGATGTTTTTATCATATTTCTTCAAAATTTCTGCTTTTCCGCGATGAAAATTGGGCAAAAACTATTTTATTTCACATCACATTAATATTTACTAATTTAGCATGCAGTTTTTGCGGAGAAATTGCATAAATAAAAAATTCGGAAAATCCGTTTTTGAAAATGACGTCACTGTGATGCCATCAAAGCGGCCATCTTGGATTTTTTTTACATTTTCTGGTAGAGCTTGACCCAAGGGTATAGTGTGGTAAGTTTCAGTCCTCTAGCTCAAGGGATAAGAAAAATAATTAGGGGGGGGCATTTCGCCCCCCCCCCCCCCAGGCCTGAACAGGCCCCAAAAGCCCAGGCCAGATAGGGTTAATTACATGTATGAGCAATTGTGTTGTCCATGCGTTATTTTGACCTTCCACCCTAAGATGGATTCTCTATGTGGTTTTATATTACAAACGTAGGGTCCGCTTTGATGACGTCACAGTGACGTCATTTTCAAAAACGTCGATTTTTTGGTCAGATTTTCCGAATTTTTTATTTATGCAATTTCTCCACAAAAACAGCACGATACATTAGTAAATATTAATGCGATGTGATATAAAATAGTTTCTGCCAACTTTTCATCGAAGAAAAGCCGTAATTTTGAAGAAATATGACAAAAACATCACTTTTCTGGGACCCCACATGACCGCCATTTTGAATGTACTCATGATCCTCTCCTCGGGGGGTCATGCAAATAGGCTCAAAATGACCCCAATATGATAAACTATAAAGTCACGGAGATTCAGCTCTCTATTTTTTGTCGTTCCGGAGATGGCACAGAAAGTTTGGTAGGGGCAGGAAAAATGGTTTAACCCTACCTGCCCCCCCCCCCCCCCAGGCCAGGTAGGGTTAAACCATTTTTCCTGCCCCGATCATGTCTGTGACAAATTCATCGTAAATAATGTGTACTTACATGTATTTACGAAGGACTAACTTCTTCAATTTGGCAATATGCTGTTCTGTATGTTGTACAGTACTTCGCGGCGGATTAAACATTAAACCAATTGTTCTCTCTGAAACCAGAATTTTAGGTCGGCAAGTTGATACCATCATAAGCATTCTTATTTCGTCAAATGCTCAAAGCTATATCACAGACTACTACCACACGCATCGTTGCAAATATCGAAAGTTGTGAAGTTTCGTCACATGCGTATAATTAAGAAAACAATTGTTGGACGCGAGAAAACTTCTCCGTCATCGGAAACGGCGAGTATGCTCGAGCGATCGATACAGAAGATTGTGGGTCTTGTTGAAGACACATCTTATTTCAGATCAGTAGCTACTACGATTGCTAATCTATTTTTTTGTATGGCTATATGGGCAGAAAAAACTTATATTGCGAAGAAAATGAACCCATTTATTGTTCCATTTAATTATCGTCAACTGAAGATCTGATTGAAAAAGATTCGTTTATAGCGTAAGACCGGACCAATCCGATTATGTAAATTGGAGAGATCTGGATTGTGTACTATCGCTATAGCCTATACTTCAGTATACGCTTTCCCGGCCTCTTTCGCTAAACACAACGGACATGGTATCTTTCGAAAATTACATGAATCTCGGTAATATGTATTGACAGAATGAGAAATATATTGTTTCATTTTAACCCTACAAGGCCAAAATAACCTCCTCTACCAAACTTTCTGCGCTATCTCCCGAACGACGAAACATTGAGAGGTGTCACTTAGCAGCTTTATAGTTTATCATATTGGGGTAATTTTGAGCATAATTGCATGGCCCGTCGAACAGAGGATCATGTTTAAATTCATAATGGCGGTCACGTTCGGTTCCGGAAAATTGATGTTTTCGTCATTTACCTTCAAAATTTCTGCTCTTCCGCGACGAAAAGCGAGCAAAAAGTATTTTATTTCACATCACATTAATATTTACTAGTTTATCATGCAGTTTTCACGGAGAAATTGCATAAATCAAAATTTCGAAAAATTTGACCGAAAAATCGACCAAAAATTGTTGTTTCTGAAAATGACGTCATTGCACGTCATCAAAGCGACTATCTTGGATTCTTTTACATTCTCTGATAGAACTTGAACCAAGGGTAAACTGTGGTAATTGCAGCCCGCTAGCTCGAGGGGTACGAAAAATAATTAGGGGAGGGTCATTTCGGTAACAAAACGCCAATTTGAATGTTTCTGTATTGAAATCAATAAATCTCTGACCGTGTTGATGTTTGATCAATTCCTGTTTGTTCATTTTTACTATTTTGTTTTTGTTAATTATAAACCAGTTTTCCATGAGCTGAATATGCAACAAGTACTCAATGTTTCTTTGTCGATTACCTCTATATACGTAATTTAACCCCTATAGGGAAAATAACAATTATTAAAACATTTGTTATTGCACTATTGGTTCACCTTTTTTCAGTCCTTCCTGATCCGGAGACCATATTCATTACAAAGTTAGAAAAAATATTTTTCAATTGCATATGGAATGGTAAAACAGATAAGATAAAACGTAAAACAGCCGTTGTCAAAAAGGAGAAAGGGGGATTGGGAATGATACATATCCAGTCATTCGCCTCATATCTTAAAATAAAATGGATAAAAAGAATAGTTAAACAAGGCAACCATAACATAATAGTAAAACAGATATTTCAACCAGTTGGGCACAATGTTTGGACGCTGGACTCGACAGCCGTGATGGCAGTTCAAAAGGAAATTAAAAATACGTTCTGGCTCGACACCTTGAAGGCCTGGTATCAGTGTTTGGATAACAAAGTTGAAAATAATATCAATGTAGACACTTTTTTATTTGACTTAATTCCAAAGTCAGAATGGGAGGACGTGGCCAGCTGGTCAGAAAAGGGTGTCAGCCGTATCAGTGATGTCTTGGGTGAGGATGGGAAGAGTTTTTTAATGTTTAAGGATCTTCAGAACAAGTTTGGTATACTCCCCATTCACTTCATAATGCACTGTGCTATTGTACACAACATATCGAGTGAGAAGAAAAATATATAAAAAAATGGAGGATTCACTAAGTATAATGTCTTTAAGGAACCTGAATTATACAGGCGAATGATGAGCCAAAAATGTACGAAATTTGTATATGATCTTTTAGTAAAGAAAATTGAAGTGAAACCACAGAAGAATCAACAAAATTGGGAGGAAGAATTGGACACGACTGATCTGGACTGGCCTTCTTTTTACAGTAATATTTACAGTACAACAGTGGAAATCAAGTTACAATACTTCCAGTTCCAAATACTACATAGGATCCTTATAACAAACTATCTATTAAAATTGTGGGGTAAAACAGATTCGGACAGATGCTCCTTTTGCAATCAGGATATAGAAAATATTATATATCTCTTCTATAATTGTAAATATTCCAAAGATATTTGGAGTCAATTATATTTATGGGCAAAAGATCTCGGAATTCAAATGCAGAAACCTTCGGGGTCCCAAATTATCTTAGGTAATAAAGAGACGGTTCTAATCAATCATGTTATTTTATTATTTAAAAAATACATATATTTGTGTAGGTATAGCAATACTAAACCCTCTTTTGATGGCGCCTCGAAATTTCTGTTGAAAACGAGGTATATTGAATGCTACTTGGCCAAGAGAAATAAGAAACAGTACTCTTTTGAGAATAAGTGGGGTCCTCTGGCGTTCTACAGTCGTTAAATTAAATGCATGTTATGACATTCACAGATTTGAAAAAATAACAATTTTTTTTTACAGTAAATGGAGTCAGGACTTAGAAAAATTGAAAAAAGATTTATTTATCGAGGAAATATGTATTATTATAGTGGCTTGTAATTGTACCTCGTTGATTTCAGATATGTCCATAAGTCTTTTACGGGTGCGGGGGAGGGGGGAGCCATACCAAGTCATTCGGGCCTTAACTGTTACACTGTTTTCCCGCACAAAGACAATTATTATAGGTGTAAATATGTATGTGTTTTACTGTCGATATATGCATGTGAACTGATGAAACGGGGAAGCAGTATACAGGTACGCGAGGTGTTTTTTTCTTTCTTATTATCATTATTGTCATTATTATTATCATTGTTATTAATATTGTTCATTAATTTTTTTTGTAAATATTGAGATAAATGTATGAACACCCAAACCTCGTGGTCACGTGGGCACTGTAGGGTAATTGTGTAAAACCGTGACCAGCTGATTATAATAAATGCCCAGTGGCACGTCCAGGGTCAAAAAAAAGACATTACTCTTGTAGATGAATTATTTTCTTCGATACTGCTTTTAGTAACTTCCAAAATCAGTTTAAAATATATGTTACTGTTTTCAGTAGCAGATTTTGGCGTTACTGAAAACAGTCACTTTGTTCAAAATTATGTTTCGTTATTGTTTATACCATCGATCTGTTAGCTCGTTATCAAAAACAGTAACGTTACTGAAATTCGTACTATACTCGACTGATCTAAGCGTGTGGATATCCAAGTATGTGTATGTGTACTTCGAATGGATGTATGTGGGTATGAATGGATGTAGTTTTATACTTGCACCTCGATAGAGAATCAAAACATTACTTAACATGAGGCACCAGTGGTGCCACAACCCCTCAGCCCCTTAACAGTCCAGCCCAACCAACATCTCCTGGCATGGTATATACATACCAAATTTGAAAAGAATTCGATGAAAGGTGCTCAAGTTATTGCACGGAAATGCATGTAGGGTTTTACCAGTAGGTGGGGCCAACTATTTGCGAAAGTGGTCGAAATGCGATCCATATGGCATGGCACGGCACCAAATTTGAGAAGAATCCGCTGAACGGTGCTTAAGTTTTTCTTCGGAAATGTATTTCAGACGGGCAAACAGATGGATGCACGGACTCACAGAGAGACGAACGAATGGACAATCGGAATCCAGTATACCCACTACTATGCACTACGTGATCTTATTGTCCTGGCCTGAAACTAAATGGTTGATGGGACTTCTGTCCATTGGGGATTTTTGTTCATAGTTTTTCGTTCATTGGGGCTTTTGTTCTAATCCAAAAGAGAATGCTGTATTGTTGTCATATTGTTCATCATTTTCATAAAATAGCTATCTTTTATTGGAGGCGTGGACACATTAATATATCTTGAAGTTTTGTACATTTATTCAGAAGATATCAAGTAAACACTGGCTTTATCCAATGTATCATTCATAAATGAAGCCTCTGCATACAATAAACGTAGATCTATAAGGTGCACTGCTGATAGTGGCCCAAATGGATACCAAACTACTATTTATAAGTGTTCCCAAGACGTGGAAATATCACAAATTACAAGTGAAGCAAAATTAAAGCCAACTGGGTAATCGGTAAATGGTAATTCACAAGCAAACGCAGATGTGGAGATTTAAATTATAGATTTTAACTTGCACTACATGTACATTTTCCAGTACATTATACAACTCAATTCTCTACATGGTTATCTCCCCTGTTCATCTGCAGAAAAATTGTTTTGATGCATGTTTATATGTATATTTATGAGCTCAGGTAGAACGCTTGCAACATTCCATGAATATTTTGAAAGTAGAATGGAAAGAAACTATTTTTGAATACAGATAAATTTGTATGTAAATGATTTGACCACCACTAGATTTGAGAAACTTACCACAAGAAGGCCAATAATACATAATGTTGGAATAAAACCAAGATACTGATGGACAGAAAAATGGACGAACAGACAGACTGACGAGGACCTAATCATCGAAACGTACAAAAGGCATATCTACAGACTACATTCTATATTGGACAGAAGTTTCGTCGACCTGCCTTCAGTAGTTCTCAAGATATTCTCAAGTCTCGGGTAAAACAGGACGGACAGACGGACAGATAGCCAGACGGACAGACGGGGTGACAACAATACCCCTTAGCCCAATCGGGTTGAGGGTAAAAGTGCTAAATGTGCTTCTGAACTGACGGACATTCGTCACCTGCCCTGGAGCTCCAGTTCACAATTCTTGACGTTCCAAATTTATAGTGGCTAGTCTTTAACTTAAAGCGTGTTCGTCTGATAACTACAAACTCCAAGCGCATGCGTCGGCTTGTATCATGGTTACGGCGTTCACTCTTCGAATTTCGCTCGCAATAATTTAAGACAACCCTAGGGGGAGAGGCCTATAGCGCCAACATTACAAATTTCGAAAATAAATAAAATACCAAATTATATGGAGAAAACTTTTAACAGTTTGTCTTACTTTGAAAGTGCAGAAAATCCTAAATTGATACGAAAAAACTGTCCACACCCCCCAAACAGAAACTTGCTGTCCTATATACGGAACGACAAATACTTGAGAGCTGAGACTCAGTCACTGCATGACCCCCAGCAGAGGATCATGGATAATTCAAAATGGCGGCCAGAAAAGTGATTTTTGCGTTATTTTTCTTCAAAATTTCCTTAATTTTGAAGACAGGCTGTTTTTCCGGGAGAAAAAGTGGGAAAACTATTTTATTTCAAATCCGACTATTATTTACTAAATTAGCATGCAGTTTTTTGCGAAGGAATATCATAATAAAAAATGGAAAAACATCTTTTTGAAAATGACGTTACTTTGACGTCATCACAGCGACCATCTTTGATATATTTTACATTATCTGATAGAGCTTGATCCAAGGGTATAGAGTGGTGAGTGTCAATCGGAATGCCGCCCACCGCCCCAAAACCCAGGCCGTTAATATATACGCCACTCGTATAGTTTTAGTTTTAAGTAAAAATAAACATTATATTTGGAAAAATAAATCCTGTTCGAGGTCGTACCTCCTTCACAGACGGTCAATGTGGAGGGTTAAGAATCGACTACATCTTCTGAATCTCTAGACAGAACGTTGTGTATTTCGGATCCACCCTTTCTTATCCGTTCTGTTCAAAATATCCTGTTCATCCACACCCGTCATGTATAATTGTGTTGCATAAGTCCTCTTTCCGGTATGGATTGTATAGTTTCCTGTTGTCAAATATGGCTTTCATCATGGTTTTTAATTTGTTTATCCCAACGACTGGTAAGCTATAACGAAGAGAGAACAAGCCAACAGACGACGATATCACTGCCCGGTATCTCCTGGTGCTGTTTCTGGATGAAGTTCGTCATACATCGCTCGCCTGTAAATTTTAAATAAATTGTTTGCATAGATATGTTAAAGTGACCTAATACGAAAATTTCAAGGAGAAATACAAAACTGTTTTCACAAATAATTAGACCGGTAATCTAAAGTTAATTCTAAACAAAGCCCGTTTGTACAGGCGTTGATGGATGCAGCTTTTATCACTGGGTGAAATGTGCCAGTTTCCGAATTCGGAAACAGGGCGGAAACTGGGTGGAAACAACCGGATTCCATCCAGTTTCCGCTCAGTTTCCGCATAGTTTCCAAATTGTAAACTGGACAGATACAAGATGGAAACTGCACGGAAACCATGGAGCACCCCAAGCGGAAACTGAGCGGAACCCAGGATTCCGGAGGTGCAGAATAGTGAACGTGTTACACTTTCCAAGCTGTTTCCGCCAAGATTCCGCAGCGGAAATTATGCGGAATCTGGGCCGGAAACAGGATTGAAACCGGTTGGAAACTGTAACACTCTGCTGGTTTCCGCACTGGAAACAGGGCGGAAACTGGCTGGAAATATGAAAAATCCAAATACAGCTGTGCGGAAAATAAGCGGAAACAGGTTGGAAACAGACCGTCCTTAAAAGGTTTCCAACCAGTTTCCGCCTACTTTCCGACCAAGTTTCCAATTTGTAAACTGGACAGAAACAAGACAGAAACTGGGCGGAAACCATGGAGCATGCCAAGCGGAAACTGAGCGGAACCCAGGATTCCGGAGGTGCGGAATAGTGGACATGTTACAGTTTCCAAGCTGTTTCCGCCAAGATTCCACAGCGGAAATTATGCGGAATCTGGGCCGGAAACAGGATTGAAACCGGTTGGAAACTGTAACACTCTGCTGGTTTCCGCACTGGAAACAGCGCGGAAACTGGCTGGAAATATGAAAATCCAAATACAGCTGTGCGGAAAATAAACGGAAACAGGTTGGAAACAGACCGT